>CM018588.1:6339671-6502171 GCA_009078335.1 Salix brachista | reverse complement strand
TTTGGTTTTTTACACAAAAAACCAAACCAAAACCGGTTGATCATAATGTCTTGGTTTGGGTTTTTTAAATCATAATATTACTTTAATTGTTTTTATAGATAAAAATTGAACTAAATTTAAAATGATCACTCATGTCATCCACCTATCTCCCACTCTGATTTATCACTTAACCTACGTCTTGCTAGCATTATATGCTCTTCTTCTCACGGTTCTCAATTCTTGCATGCACCGATTCTACTTGAGTGCTATGCCATTGTTTCTACAAGTCATAATTCAAACTCTTAATACTTTGACCAATCTATTGATTTATTCTCATAAACCTCTTACATATTAGCTACTATTGTTTATATATTTACATAATAAGTTAAGATAACTTCTTATTACAGGGTTAATTTAGAGAGAAAGATAGGATTGAACAATATTATCAAAATCAAATCCAACAAATAAACCATAAAAGTCATTTGTTTTATAATTTAATGCTTATTTCTTGGTTTATAGATATGTAATTTTAGGTAGGGTAATTTTTGTGAGTTGTTTTTTTATGTCTTAATAGCATAACTACAATTTAATTATAATGATGATTTGGGTAGAGATTGGAACTATGTTTTATGATTTAAGTTGTGATAAAATCTATACATTAGTTTCCGTTGAATTATAAGTGTTTTTTAAGATGATAATAGATATACTTAAATTTACGGCTAATTATCTTTCCTATATGATCTTATAAACACATCAAGATTAATGCAATTATAAAAATTTAATAAATCTTTTTTGAATGTAGATTAAACCCAAAAAATTAAGAAAAAAAAAATATTTCTTGACCACTAAATTATGAGATACACTCGTAACTCATTATTTCTCGAAGTCATTTATGCCCACTAATGTAAAAATAGGAATATCTTATGTTACAAACTATTTTCATGCAAGTGACTATTTGAGAGTGTGATTGTGATTGTGATTGCTTTTAAAAGTGTTTTTCATTTAGAAATGCATCAAAATGATTTTTTTATAATTTTTTAAAAATCATTTTTGACATCAGCACATGAAAATGATCTAAAAAAACCTAATTTTTTAATTTAAAATAAAAATAAAAATAAATAATTTTGGTTTTTTTTCAAAAGTACTTCTGAAACACAATGCTAAACAAGACTTAAATCATATACAATAGTTATATAATCAAATCTCATGAAAGATAAACTATTTTAAAAAAAAAAGAAAACATCAAAATTTTCCCATAAAAGATAACTAGATGGAGATTCTATACAAAAAAAAAACCATATAAATTTTCCATATAAAACGACATGACAATTATTATGGCTTTTGTAGTTAACCAATCATTTAATATTAATTTTATTTTTTTAAAATTGAAACACAATGCTAAACAAGACCTAAATTATATACAATAGTCACTTAATCAAATCTCATGAAAGATAAACCATTTAAAAAAAATCATCAAAAATTTTCCACAAAAAATAACTAGATGGATATTCTATACATAAAACAACCTTATAAATTTTCCATACAAAATGATATGACAAATATTACTCATACTGTAGTTAACCAATCATTTAATATTAATTTCATCATTTATAATATGACATGTTTATTTGCATTTAATTTTATATGATTTATTTATATCATATCACTTATTTTATATGGAATTTTTCTCAACAAGTTTATTGATGAACCAACACCGATCATTGATAAATATCTTAATAGCATAGCTACAATTTAATTATAGTGATGATTTGGGTAGAGATTGAAACTATGTTTTAGGATTTAAGTTGTGATAAAATCTATACATTAGTTCTCATCAAATTATAAGTTTTTTTAAAAAGAACAATAATAGATATATTCAAATTTACAATTAATTATCTTACCTATATGATCTTATATATGCATCAAGATTGATGCAGTTATAAAAATTTAATATTTTTTTTAAATGTGGAATAAACCCAAAAAATTAAGAAAAAAACATATTTCTTGTCCACTAAATTATGAGATACACTCATAACTCATTATTCCTCGAAATCATATATGCCCCACTAATGTTAAAATAGAAATATCTTATATTACAAAATATTTTTAAGTAAGTGATTGTTTGAGAGTATAATTGAAATTGTTTTTGAAAGTGTTTTCAATTCAAAAATGCATTAAAATGTTTTTTTTTAAAAAATATTTTTGACATCAACCATAAAAATGATCTAAAAACACTATTTTTTTAAAGTAAAAATAAAATAAAAATCATTTTTTTTTCAAAAATACTTCTAAAACACAATATCAAACAAGATCTAAATAGTATACAGTAGTCACATCTAATCAATCTCATGAAAGATAAACCATTTTTTTTAAATCATCAAATTTTCCCATAAAAGATAACTAGATGGAGACTCTATACATAAAACAACCTTATAAATTTTCCATACAAAATGATATGACAAATATTACTCCTTTTGTAGTTAACCAATCATTTAATATTAATTTCATCGTTTATAATGTGACATGTTTATTTGCATGGAATTTTATATGATTTATTTATATTATATCAATGATTTCCTAACTTTATTATATATGAATGAATGGATATGTATATTTGTTGCCACACATGGAGAGTTTTAAAAAGAAACTCATCATATATTATAAGTTGTATTTACAAATAAAATTCAGGATTATTTAGTATTTTATTTAAAATTATTTTTTTATATAATTTTAATGTATGTATATCAAAATAAATTTTTAAAAATAAAAATATTATTTTAATAAATTTCTAAATAAAAACAACAAATCCCGAGTAATATTACAACTTTAAATACAATTCTGTTCAACACTAAGTTTTAAAAATATACTTTTTAAAAAAAAATAATTTTTATTTTATTTTTTACTTTAAATTAAATCATTTTCGTGCTAATATAAAAAATAATTTATAACAAATAAAAAAAATATTTTAATATATTTTTAAACAAAATATACTTAAAAAACAATCAAATCACAATCCGAGTCCGGCACTACCTCTCCATCCCAAGTCTCGAACCACTCCATTAAAAAATAAAAATAAAAATAAAAGAAAAAACAAAAAAGTTTGACTTTTCCTTGATGTATAGCTCTCAGGGCTCAGCCAGTTAGCTTTGAGTTGTAGGTCTCCCTCTCTCTCCCTCTCAAGCAAATCGCAAAACAGATTCTCTACGCCTCTTCTCAGCGGCAACAGCAATGGCTCATATCCTTTTCTATTTTTTCTTTGCTAATTCTAGATCTCTCAATTTCTTTTTAATTTTTTTTAATTTCTGCAATTATATTTTTATTATTTTGTTTCCTTTAATTCATTTTTCACGCGGAAATCAAAGAGAGAAAGATCGTGAGAGAGCTCAAGCTCGTAACGGTGGAAAAGGCAAAAATAAAGACGATGGTTTGACTCCTGAACAGCGTCGTGAAAGGTGTCGGCTTTTTTTGTTTCCAGTTTTTTCGAATTTAATTTTGATTTTTTTTGTGTTAAATTTGGAACTTTTCTTTCTGGATTTGATTATGTAGAGACGCGAAAGCGCTGCAAGAGAAGACGGCCAAGAAGGCCGCACAGACAGCGGGAGGGGAATCCTCAGGCGGAGGCAAAGGGGATAATAAGAAATAAAGAGAAGTTTGTCATGCTCAATCAAGTCGGTCCTCTTGTGTTAATTACTCATGCTTAATGATTTGAAGTTAATTTGAGATTTTCTGTATGAATTATTATGTTTTGCTTAAGAATATCTGTTGATTTGAGTTTTTATTTAATTTCAGTGTTTGCTCATTTGGATTTGGAGTGTTGAAGATGATTTTTTGATTCCGTGATTGGATCCGTGACTCTTTTTTTCTGAGTTAAATTTTATGCAATTTTGGAGAGATCGATAATTATGCACATAAATCTGTAGATCTATTGAATGTCTCTGGGTGTCAATTAGAGCTGAAGGTTATGGAATTTAGATAAGCTGATGGTCACCAGCCATGACATTGCTAGAGTTGAGTAATGAAAATGATAGATTATGCAATGGGTTTTCATATGAAATGGTTGCAGTATATTGTAATCTTAACCCATAAGTGCACCCTTTTCCTTTAAAATTTGAGCCAGGATTATAACCTAGAAGATGCATTCCCCAAACAAACACCTTCGATATTGTACAAGTTACCAATTTCACAAAGTAAATAACCTATTAAATTGCTACCAACAGATTGCAAGATCCAAAGTATCTAGCTGGAATCTCAATACTTTTTCCCAGATCATGGATTGACATTATGGGGTAGCAAATCTTTTTGTAGACATGCAGGATATGGAGTTAACTTAGTGGGTTAATATAGACCCAAAGAAGCATAAGGCATTCATGAGGTTAGTAAAAAGTCTGAAGAGGGCTATGTTATTCATCATTGATGGCCAGCCTAGTCGTAAAGTTATTAGTTAGAGTGTTGCTGGTTGGTTTCAATGGTTCCTGGAAAATGACTCATTGTTTAAGCTGACTACCTGTGATACCCCTTTTGATTTGTTTGGAATTATTAAGAGGTATATTTTATTTGGAAAGAAAATAACAGTATGTATGTCTATATTATTAGAATTTCTGTTAAAAAAAGCCTATAATTAATGGTAATTTACTAGTGTTGAGGCAGTTCAATTTGGGATTCTTGAAATTACTTTCTGCTTCAGAGCAGTGAACACCGTCACCCCACCTCCTCCCCTCCCTCCCGATGCTATCATTGACATAAACTATTAAGGGAATGACATCAGTTCCTGGTTATCAGAATTGAAAAGTGGCAACGAGACATGCATCCTTTTTAAGTGGATGTGTGGTTCTGCTGTAGTTTCTGTGGTTGAAGTTAACCGCAGAACTAAATGTTTGGTTAAAGTTCAATCATAGTTTTTATAATTGTGGTATCCATCAAAAATTGAGTTTCAAACTTAGTTTATGAAAAGCATCTATCGCCACACCACAACACCACCTTCCCCGCAGAGATCCTCTAAAAACATGAAATTTAAATTAGAGAGATGGGAGGAGAAAGAGAGCACAGGGCTAGCTTTGAGAAGCTCTTGCAGGTCATGGGGCACTTGAGTTTGCAAATGACCATGAATTGGCTGCTATATCTCCTCAAGAGTTGTAGATTGCTAAAACCAAGGAGAAAATGGCAAAAACAACTGACCAAATTGCAGGCAAGAAAAAAATATGGCAGCAACAACTTACAATTGTAGGATGGTAACTATTTACTGCATTTTGCTCCTAGTATCGCTAAAGGGGCTGAAAAGCGTTGATCCCTATATCTTTTTTTCTTTTTCCCTTTTAGCGTTACAGGGATCTCAACCTCTCATCCCAAGTTCTCCCTCTCTTTTTTCATCTGCAAAAAAGTGAAAGCAAAAGAAAGAAGTGTGGTTTTAAGAGAGAGAAGATGAGAAAAGTGAGGATGGATTCTTAGCTGAAATATGGGTTAGTGTTATCCCTCTATAATGCGGGCCTAAGGCCCATAGTAAGGCCTAGACAATGTTATCAAGAATGATAGAGAAGCATGAACAAACTTAGGTTGGGTTTGCAATCTAAAGATTCTAAACACCATTTTAGAAGAAAAAAAATTAACGTGGATAAGTTTTTAATTGTGCATACTTATTTTTATGTAATGTGGTAGAACGTTCATTTGGAGTATGGAATAGAGGTCATGAATTTTATAAACACATGTTCGTTTATCCATACAAAACACAAGTGAAGATTGTAGTTGCATTAATGATACTACATAATTATGTTAGAAGGAGATCACAACATGATATGACTTTTGCAGAATATGATCGCAATCCTAATTTTGTTCCTGGTGATATTTTATCAGATATTATTTCTCGATCAAATAGTCAGGGATTATAGAGGCTTTCATGTATGGATTTAGTTTGTGATGGAATTGCATGTAGTTTGATGGGAGAGTAAAAAAAAATCTAATTTACTTGAATTATTAATTATATTATATTATTAAATCTACAATATTTAAAAAATAATAAATATATATGTGTGTGTGTGTGTGTGTGTCCTTTATAGTAATTTCACAAGTTGAGAGCAATAAAAAGTTTATGGCAACTAAACACGCGAAACTGTATCTCATTAAACCTCAAACTCAACCACAGTTTTAACCAAACACTTCAATTTTAATTATAAGAGCATCTCCAGTGGGAGTAGGCATTTTGGAGAGCCAAATCTTTAAAATGGATGTTTGAATAGTGTATATATGGCTTTTTTGTTGATGTGCACTTTAATGGTAAAAGACATTTTGGAGAGCCATTTTTTTTATATTATTATTTAAATATAGTGCAATTATTTTCTATATAATTTAATTATGCAATTAATTATACAATTAATAAGAATAAGTTATATAATTAAATAATTACTTTAAAAAAACCCTCCAACAATATAATTATTAATTTTTTAATTATATTTAAATTTAAAAAATGAATTTAAAATTAAAAACCCCGCAATAATTTAAATTTAAAATTTTAAAATATTAAAAAATTTCATTACAAATAATTCAATCAAATCAATTACAAATTAAAACCTTTTTCCATAATTCCCCGTTTTTTTCCAAATCAATTACAAATTATATATTATTATTATTATTATTATTATTATTATTATTATTATTATTATTATTATTATAATTAATAATACTAATATATAAACCCTAAATTCATTTTGCTCTAACAGCGTCGCCCTCCCTCTCCCTCTGCACTCTCCGGCCACCATCCAGCCACCCTCCCTCTGCACTCTCCAGGGGCAAAATCCAGGGTTAGACAAAGAACCTAGGATGTGAACATCCAGCTGATCTATGTAAATGAGAAAAAACACAGGATAGAAAAAGAAAAGCATGTGTAGCATAGTAGTAGGGCCTGCAATGTTTTTTCAGCTCGAACTGGTGTTGCATTGTGGGTGTGTGTTGTTTTGAGCAGGTATGGAATATGGCTTGTGAAATTTTCCTTTTTCCTGGTAACATGCTGTGATTTTGTTGTGAATTTGTTGTTGTGATTTTGCTGTGAATTTGTTGCTGTGATTTTGTAGGTTGTTGATGCTTAAAATTCTGCCAATAACGGCTAGTTTAACGGCTCTTTTAATAAAATAGCTCCTGGATAAATATATGTAGGAATGGATGTTTGCCGAGAAGAAGAGGCAAAATGGCTCCTGGGATGGCTCTCCCGCTGTATAGCAGAAATTGACAAAAAAAGCCATATTTTTAAATATTTGGCTTTGGCTCCCGGGATAGCTCCTCCCGCTAGAGATGCCCTAAACCGCAACTACAAATGTTTTTTTTAATGAAAAAATATCTTCAATGAAAAAATATACTAGCCACTTTCCCAAAAAGGACCGAATAAATAAAAGGATCGAAACTAAATAAAAAAAATACAAAACAAAAAATTACATATGTTAAAATGAGGTAATTTAATGTTTTGGATCAATATCAGAGCTATTTCAAAAAATACTAAAAGATATTGGTGATTTAATATTTTTAAGTATTATTAAGAAAACAATTTGTTGACACTTGATATTTATATGGTGTATGAAGTACCTTTTAGTTATTGAAAACCTACTTCATCAACTATGGTGGGAGGGGCGAATCGTTTTCTTTCCAACAATGTGGAGTGTGTTAATGGAGGAGGTTCAGTTAAGCAATAATTAGTTTTTTCTTTCTTTCTCCTCTTTTTTCTCTAATTTTCTAGAAATTCACATCTAACCTTCAAAATATAATTGTATCTTTCAGTTTGTGTTTTGATCAATTTTGGTCCTTTTTTATTATTGTTTATTTGGTGTTTGATATTTTTGAATTTTTTGTTTATCAATTTCATCCTTAGATTATTCAATTTCATTTAATCCTTCTACTTTCGACTGCTCTATTTCTATGTTTTGTACTTTTTGTAATTATTTTTGTTTTGCAATTTCATCCATTCCAGATTTATTGCATTTATTTTTTGTTCTTATTCTTTTGATTGTTATTTTCTTATCCTTTTCTTATTTATCATTTTTTTCAATTTTGTCCATAAACATTTGATTTGATTTTATATCCAATTTTGTTCCTTATTCTTTTTTATTAATTTTTCTTAACCATTTTCTTAGGGTTTTTTTTCCCAATTCATTCCCTTTTTATTATTATTGTATTTTTTATACCATATTTGGTCTGTATTGTTTGGGTTTTTAAGTAATTCATGGTTGGATATTTTACCTTGTTATTTTTTCATGATTGTCTTCCAACAAGACAATTCTATATTGAAAATCAATCTTTTTATTTATAATTTGATATTTTATTATTAAACCCCTAACTTCATTATTTATTCCACTTTACTTTTTGTTGTACTGTCCCAATATCATATCTCATATAATAGGTTAGTGAAGTTAATCATAGTCAACTCTTTTTTTTCTCAATTTATTTCTAAAGTATTTGTATTTTTTTTATAATTATATCACTCAATGTTAAATTATTGACCCTTGATTTATGTGATTTTTTCACCTTTTCTTTTTCTAGGTTATCTCAAGTGTGAGTTAATCAAGTTAACCTAGGTTATCTTGTATTTTCTTACTTAGTTTTTTTTTATCTAACTTTGATTTTGCTAAGTGCTTATTTTTGAAAGTCTATTTTTTTTAATCCCAATCTCATGTCATAAGTTGTGAGTTAGTCAAGTAATCCTAAAGTGGACTTGAGTTTCCCCCCCTTCAATTTCATCATTTTGCATTAAATTATTTGACCTTGAGTTTTTTTGCATCTATTTTTCTTCTATTATTTTGAGAGCGGGATAGTCAAGCGAACCTAAGTCAATTTATATTTTCTTCTCAATATTTTTTTTATTTAACTTTGGTTTTTTTTTTGTAAGGTCACTCTTTTGTAAGTCTATTTTTTTTTTTATCTGAATCTCATGTTGTCAATGACAAATTATTCAAGTTGACTCAGATTGACTCAATTTTTCTCCTTAATTTCTTTATGAGTGTCTTTTTTAATTTCATCATTTTCCTTAGATCATTTGCACATGAGCTTTTTTCATTTCTTTCACTTTTATTTCTGTTTGGTTATTCTGAGAAGATGGTAAAATTAACCTGGGTTAACTTGTTTTTTCTTACTTGTTTTTATTGAACTTGTTTTTGCTAGGTTATTCTTTTGAAATATTTTTTTTTTTAACCTGATTTCATATTACAGGTTATGGATTTGTTAAATTAACTCAAGTTCATTAGGATTTCTTCTTGGACATAATTTTTTTATTTTTTATGTTTGACATTAAGTTATTAGATTTTAAACTTTACAAGTTATTAGATTCTTACTTGTTTTTATTGAACTTTGTTTTTTGCTAGGTTATTATTTTTAAATATTTTTTTAACCTGATTTTATATTACAGATTATGGATTTGTAAAATTAATAAAAGCCTTTCTCTAGGGGACTTTCGACATTATTTTTATTTTTTTATGTTTGACATTAAGTTATTAGATTCTAAAGTTTAAAATTTATTTTGATTTTGTTTCAGTCTCATATTAGAAACTATGTTTTAGTAAATTTAACCTAATTTATCAATTATCATGACTTAAGTATTATTTTTTAGTGTTAAAGTTTTTTAGTCTTACTCACAATGTAACACGAGCAATATATCTAGTTTCATATCATTTCCAATATGGAATTGATTCAGAGAGTTGGCCAAGCAAAAACTAAGGCAATGCTTTACAAGTCTTAGCAGAATCTAGGCCTTACCATATCCTCAAGCCTAATTTCTTAAAATGGTTTAAAGGTCTAGAATGTCTTTGCAAATCAGGTCTACATCAAATATGTCTTCATTTTGCTCATTGATTTAATGATATCTTTCACGTAAAGTTATCAAAATGATTACGTTTTTAGGAGTGGATTTTCAATCACTAAGAGAATTTTTTAATCTAGTATTATAATATATAAAACTATTTTTATATACTTAATGATATTTAATAAATTGATTTTATTTTGATAAAATAATAGGTATTATATATATATATATAAAATCATGATACCGTGAAAAAATATCTCTAAAAATATATATATAAAAAACTCGAATCAATTCAAAATAGTGTAATAGACACGTGACTTATGTAATAAGAGATAAGTCAATATGAGTTAACCAACAAAACCAATAGGTTAGGTTATGAGATTTGGAAAACCGGAGAGAGAATATTTAAAAAAAAAAAAAAACACAAAAGCAATTTTTTTTTAAAATAAATTAATATTAGACTATGAAATTAGAAAAGAAAAAAAATATCAACCTGCATTAATTTTTCAAACCCTTAATATAGGTTATTAGATTGAAAGCATCATAAATGAAAAATAGTAAAGCAAAATCCCCAACAAATCATACGCTAAATAAAAAAATTGAGAAAAAAATTAATTAGACAAAGAGATCTAAAATAAAATGGTAATTACAAAAAAAAGGTGAAAATCACAACAAAAAATAAATAAGAGGGGAAATAATAATTTTTGATTGGAGGGTTAAACTGAAAAGAAAATAACTCTAATAAAATAAAAAAGAATAAAAAGAATAAGAACCAAATTAAAAAAATAAATCATAAACTTTAATTTAAGGGTGAGATTGAAAACCAATAAAAGTTTTATAAAAAAGTCAAGGAAAAACAAAATAAAAAATTAAGAGATTAATGACTGAATATAAAAAATTAATACATGAAAAATTGGATATGAAAGGCTAAATGAAACATGAGTAAAACTTTTACAAAAGTACAAAGGATAAAATAAAAAATCCAATAATAAAAAGGATTGAATTTGAAAAAAAAAAAAACAAAAGGGACTAACTTTGAACAAAAACAAAAACAAAAAATTCATTTCCAAATTATTATTATTTTTTTATATAAAAAAATAAAATTGAGTTGCTATGGTTCCCAGCAAGCCTGCACCAATACGATGTCGTCGTTTAAAAAGCCTAAATCAGTCAAAGCAAGAGAAAACCAAGTGCCTTGTCGTTCAGCTATTGCAACGGTCATATTATTATTCTCCGTAATAAATACAGCCCCTCTCTATATCTCAACATTTTTCAATCTCAAAAGAAAATCTCTCTCTCTCGCTCTAGCAAGTAGAGGCAATAGTGCAGTTTTAGCCGTTCAGATTCTATGTAAGAAGGTTTGATTCTTCATGTAATAACAAGGAATTTCAATGTCGATCAAAGAGAGAGTCTTCATGTCATTCAAGTTCGCTGCAGGTATCCATCTCTCCCTCTCTCGCTATAAATAAATAATTTGTTCTTCTTGTCTGTAAATTTGCTTTATTATGGTTAGTCTTTGAGTGCTTTATAACTTTTTTTTGATTTTGTTTTATTATATTATAGTCATTTTCATGTAAGCTGTCTCATTTCTCTGTTTGATGTGCTCTTCTATTTTCTGCCCGATGTAACTTATGATTTCTTGAATTTATTAAGGGATTGGAGAATTTTCAGAGTTAAAGTTTGGATCCTTTAGATTTCATGGTGAGTGTTTTCTTTTATTTACTTATTAAAGAATTAGAGTTTAGAGAATAAGACGCCCTTTTATTGATTGGGTTTTATATCTTGGCAAGATTTTAATTTCACTTTTAATTTAATCGGGTTTATATTTTTGAAATTGTTTTCTCCTTTTCTTTCAAGAAATTTGAATTTCTATTTATGTCTGTGTTCTAAAGCTCTGTCCATGGCAGGCAAATGGATTCCCTATTAAAAGACCTAAGCAGATAAAAAAAAATGATCAATGGAACCAAGAGAGACCAAATTTCAAAATTGATTGAAGTGCTGTGTTTCTTGATAGGTTTTACTTGCTGTAATGCTTTTGTTTCAATTTTTAAGCAAAATGCAAAATTGAGCTGCTGTTTTTGTTAATTGCAAAATCAAGATTACTCAGAATATTTTACAAGTAATTGCAAAATCTTTAACGTTTTATCCCTGCATGTTGGCTTTCCTGTCTTAGAGGACACAATTTTGAAAAAATAATAAACCACTCTCCTAATTTAACAATGAAGAATCGGGTTTTTAATAATGAAGATGATTTTTCTCTTCTGGACTCACTGAATGCTGTTGTAGCTATCTCATACTAGTAAAACTATCACTCATAGCTGTCGTTATTGAACCAACATTGCTGTATTGTTGTTGGTGTCGCTGTAGGGAATTCTCCATGTTGGTTGACATTTTTCTCTTCCTTTGAATTTTGTGCTTTAATATTTTGTGATTTTATGATTTGTTTTCTTGAGTTTATTAAGGACTAGAGAATTTCCAGAGTTGAAGTTTTTTGGATCTTTTAGATTTCAAGGTTCTTGTTTTCTTTTATTTAATTCTTACTCGTAAAATATTGGGATTGAAAGAACAAAAAACCCTTTAATTGATTGGGTTTTGATTTATTTTTCTCTTTTAATTATTTTCACTTTCTATTTAATGGGTATATTTTTTAAATTGGTTTCCCATTTTGTTTCAAAAAAATTAGTGTTTTTTTTCTTTAATTTGAATTTATGTTTATGTTTGTGTTTTAACCTCTGTCCATGGCAAATGAATTCTCCAAGTATATATGTTTCAGCTTTCTGCTGCTGGAATTTGTTACCTATTTGATATCAACAAAATTGTTTGCTTGCTACTCATGTCAATTGGGATTTGGAAATTGAAATGCTAAAAAAAATTGAAGTTTACCAATTTGATTAATTTGAGGTGGTTTTTTGTGTAATGAATAATAGATGTTCACTGTACACTTAAATGGTGGTGCAACATGTATGTATAAATGAAACTTTTGTTTTGCAAATTGTGAATCCTGGATTTGTTCATCTTATGTATCGACCCCGAGTTTGCTATGTAGGAAACATAGTTTTTTGATATTCAGTTCATTAATTATAGTCTAGTTGTGTCTGCTTTAAAGCAAATTGTGTAACTCTAATAATATGAAGAGGCAGTTCTGCAGGATAGTATAGGCAACGGTTGCTTGTGCAAATTATCACTCATCGATCGGTTAATGTTAATTCTTAAACAACCCACTTCTTCTAGGTTGCTTGTTTGGTATATCATATTTCTTATAGTAATCAATCCATAAAGTATATCATGGATGCGTCAGCTTCGCCACATTTTTCCACTCTCTTGGTTAAGGTGATAATATGCAGTTCAAAAGTTTCACCAAGGAAAGCAGAACTAATTAGAATGCCAAATTGATGATGTTAGTTGCCAAACAAAAGTGTTTTGTCACTATTTAGACAGGGTTTCAGTCGTATCATAAACCTTCCATTGTATGGTTGTATTAATAGCCATGTTCCTTGTTCTTCTACAGCGTGCTTGGGGATGTCAGCATTTTCATTGTTGGCAAAGATGAGTATGATGAGCTTGCTGTAAGTTAAATCATCATCTTTTTTTCTATACTTGCTTGTGCAAGGATGCGAGTTTCTTCTTGATACTGAGATCATTTTGAGATTAAATACTATCCAGCTTGTGAGGCTCTCGGCTACATCTTTTAGTTTAAGACTCGCTATACGAGTGTCAGTTTCTTATTTGCTGACATAAAATTTCTGACATGCTCTGATGTCTGCTAAGTCTGTCATCAATCACAGCCTACCATTACCTTCCAGTAGTATTAATAGTTACTTGGAAAGTATAAGCAGATTGTGTTGATGCTTTTTGTGCTTGAGATGTATGGTTTTACATTTTTGTTATTTGTGCATCTTAACTCTTCATGCTTCCTTTCTTGCTTTTTAATCTTTGGTTGAGTGATCTGCTTATTAGATACTTGGAGAGTAATAGAAATGTGTTGATGATTTTTGTGCTTATTGGACTGAAATGCATTATGCTTTTTGACAATTCATTTATTTGATATGAATTATCCCATCATTTTGTTTCCATTTAGTTTGTCTATGCATCTTTTTAATAATACTATAACAACAAGTAAGCAACACTTTAAGGCTAACTAAACTATAGTATGGTACAAATTAGATTTCAAATATATTTTAGGTTAATTTAGGATATCAAATCAAGATGTCATCAGTCCTTTTTTTTCCATCTTGATTGCGTTAAGATATGAATCTAATTGTCGAAACATCATAAGAACTTCCATCAAATTATTATAAAAAAACATTATTATTTGATTTGTTTTCTATAACTTCAAGCATAAAAAATACTTGTAAAGTAATTATGAAATTCCCTTAAATTAGAAACTAAATAATAAAATAAAGATTAAATAAATAATGCCTCAAAAATTAAGTATTTTTAAGTTTAACAACTTAGTTCTTAAGGTGAGCAACAAATTAGTAGAAGAATTAAAAGAAATAAACGAATGATGCCTTAAATCTTTCAATATTTGAAAGTTGACAAAACTCATAACTTAACCTTAAGATTTTGGCTTATACTTGGTGAGTGCATAGGGAAAAAATATATTGTTTTTTTTTAAAAAGAGTATAGTTTGTGAAGTTTAAGGTAATTTGTAAATTTTATTATATATAAGATATTTAACTAAATCACCTTGAAAATCTAAAAAACAAAAGTTGCATCATCTGATATAATTTAGATCATACTTGAGAAACTCATAATAATGTACTTTTCAAATGCATCTCATGCTAATTTAAGACTAAAACTTATTGTCCTTTGTTTTTAACAATTACAAATTTCAATTACATGGTAATATAAAATAAATTATATTATATTTAGAAGTCAATAGTCATACCATCAAATTATTGAATAAAACAAAATTTATATACAATTTCCCTAATAGTCCAAGCCAATATTTATAAATTCCCATTTAATCTGAGTTTAATTTACCTTAAATTCCCATTCAATATATTATTACCTTAAATCTTATGATTCTTGAAGGTACTATAAAAATAAAAGATTCTTGAATGAGTTAGTGATTATTTTTTTATGTCCCATTTTTGCCCCTAAAAAGAACCCTAGATTCAAGAAGAGTTTGAAATTTTTTGGATGAAATTTGGAATGATAGTTACTCGTAAAAAATCAAAGTCTTTCTTTTTTCATTTGCTTTCTTCAAGAGAAATTGAGAATTTTGTTTTGAACTCAATCTATTACTTTCATGCTTTCTTTAATCCTTTGAATTTTGTTTAGATTTTAAAAATCATATGGTGTAAATATTATATTTATAGGTACATTAAATATCGAATATAAACTTAAAATTTAAAATTTACATTGACCAAAAACTGCAATCATTAACAAATTTACATGCATATAGTGCATTAATTAATAATAAGAATTGATTTGGACATCAATTGCAATACAATATTAAATATAGACCTTTGAAAAATACTATTGAATATTCAATTACATTAATAATAATTTCAACTTCATCATTAAAATTTTATGTTTTGAGTTGAAAAGTATGATCTATTGTGTTGGATGACCTTTTAAAATCACAGTTAAAAGAATATGTTTCTTAATTAGAAAAATAATATTCCTTTATAATTTTTAGTAATTTGTGCATCTTTTCTTTAGCTTTAAATCTTAGCTATGACCTTGAATATTACTGAAATGCTACTTAAAATAGTTGCTGAAAAAATAAACTCATAAAACAAATCCAATTAATTAATAAACTCAAACAAATTCTAAAAAAGTTAACTATCAAAATAGTGTTGGACTAGTTCAATTGAATAAATAGATGAAGTCATTATGTAATAGTCTTTTCATTCATATACATTGATGAAAATGTTTTGTAGGTTTAATTATCATGCAAGTGATCTCAAGTTTTATTAATATGTTTTAAATTACACAAACAATAAAATCACACATTTCAATAATAATGCTTCAAGATTAATCCAATTGTAAATGATTATATAGAATGGTTCATTTGTGATGATATTATAAAAAATTAATCATAAGAAACTCTTGTCTTGTTCGTCACAAGTAGCAAAGTTGGAAATATTTTAAACTCAAAATTAAAGTTATGAAAACTGTAGAGAAATAAAATGCTTGAAGAGGCCAATTCTTTAAGAATATCTTTCGAGTACGAGGAAGCATTTCAAAAGTGAAATAAGACAATAAAAGGGGGGAATAAAAAGAAAAGAAAAATTAAACACTCCCCCCATAAAAAGCTCTAACCCTCAAAGACCTTTTTCGCTTTTGGCTGAATCGACAACTCCCTTATCCCTCTTTTTTCCCTTTCTTCTCTTGTAGCTATAGTTGCAGGAGTATAGTCTCCGCCCTCACTGCCTCTTCCTCTAGCCATCGACGGCTTCCCCTCTCTTCACCGATAATCATCCAGCCCCATCAACTTACAAACAATTGAAAAACACCTCCTCCCTTCCCTTGCCTCAAACGAGCACCCAATCGACCACCATTCCCATTGGCCACCCTTTTCCTATCAACAGTCACCTCCAACACCAACCCTCTCCAGCTCTCTTTGCTGGATCTGACCCCAGCCAAATGATAGCCTTAAATGCGCACCCACGATGCCCCGACCAGCCACCAAGCTGCCATTCACGACAGCTCCTCTCCCATCAGCCCTATGCCGCTCCTTTTTTCCTGTTTGCTAGCCACCGCCAACCTTCCCCTCAACTAATTCCAAATAGCCTCCCTTTGTTTCCTGACAGCTTCCCTTTCTATTCCAACCGCAACCCAACAGGCCTCAACAACAACTATCAATAAACCCAATGGCCACCACACAAAAGTAGCACTGACTTGCTAGTAGTACCCACCACCTCCAGTCCACACGGCAGCCTCTGCAAGCAACAAAGAAGGAGAACCAACAGCCAGCCAACCATGTGAAATAGAGAAGAAGAAAGTAGGAAAACAACAACAAAAAAAAAAAATCTGAAGTGAGGGAGATTGAAACATTGTTGTGGTTATTTTTGTGTTTTTGTTTTTGTTTTATAGGTTGTAACAACCCCAATTTTTACTATAAAACAATAGTAGATGTAACATATTTTTTTATGTTACAACCTATAAAAAATAGTTTATCCGTTAATCTTTTTTCCTATAAAGGGTAGATGTAACATATTTTTTTATTTACTTGACAAAATTTCTAGCAAAATTATAGCAAAGTCTCCCCTATATTGGGAGATCTTAAGTCATCGACAATGTACCCTACACACATTTAGAATCACATCTCATCCAAAATCACATCCATGTTAAGTACAATCTACATAATTTATTCTAGATTATGCTTAGCACTCTATTCATTCTCAAACTCTATTTTACATCATACGCATAAGATAATAATTAAAAGAGCCAATTCGAGCATGAGGATTTCACACACACACGCACACAATATATAATCTAGTACATTCTAATATCCCATATTTTAGAGCAAAATATTACAAATATAATATTCGATATAGGTTACATGTTTATTGCATTACAAAATTACACTACAAATCTCTAAGTTTCTAACTTATACAAAAAGGAATCAAAGAACTTAAAATCTATTCCTGACATGAATGGGAGGAGCCTGCAAAATATAAAATTTTCATATAAGTAAGAACAAATAAGTAAATACAAGCAATTTACAAAAGAAAAATTAAAAAAACATATCTATCTACTTAAATCATATGAGATTTTGAATACAACCATAAATTCTTCTCAAGGGCTATAAATTTTTTTTGTTTCTTTTGACTACTTCTTCCCCTCCACATTGAAAAGACTATTGTCGACATTAATGAACTCCATTAGTGTCTTTAGTTGCCCGTACTGAGAACAACTAATTAGTTTAATGAAAATATCGACATGAACGTAACCGTTTGTATCATTAACTATTTTTAAAACTAAAATAGTTAATCACTGTTCCATATTATATTGAGAGGTTCTCATGTATGCCGATGTCATGAATTCTTGACATCATTAACTTTCATCCTGGAAAGCAAATCAAGTCTATAAATTTTGCCGATATCGACGTCACCCGTCGATATCATTAATTATTTTGAACCCGAATAGTTAATCAAGTTTATAAATTTTACCGATATCGATGTCACCCGTCGATATCATTAATTATTTTGAACCTGAATAGTTAGTCAAGTTTATATTTCTCCTTCCATGTACTGGTAATGCATTAACCAGCTTGGTTAACATCATTAGCCTCCCGTACCAGGGACAGACAAATCAAATTCGAGAAACAATTATTACCAAAATTAGCTATTACTATTCATTTCCTCCAAAAGAACCCATAAATTAAATCTAGTCCTCTGTTTCTATTTTTTTCCCCATCATTTAACCTTTCCTTACCCAATTTTCTTTCCTCGTCAATAAGCACCATAATTTTTAACTAGAGGAGATATAAGTACCAAGTATCTACCTGCTGTAAACGCTCGACTTGTGTTCTCCTGTTGTTATACTCTTCCCATGGTTCCCCGTGAAACCACAAACACCCATCATTATTCCATATTAGTCCACATATCACACATAATAGCAACAATGGTAATAATATTCATTTCTCTTTTACCAATCTTTTCTATCTCACTTACATTCATCATTATTATCCTTTAACTTTTCAGCTCATTAGTAGTCCAAGTAGACATCATGAATTCAAATTTGATCATAGTTTATTTTTTTATTCTTTATTTTGAATATCAAGACACACTTTAAGAAGGGAAAGAAAACAAATATGGCTAAATTTCATCGTTTTATCAACTTGGCTGATTCTGAAAACAGGGGTGGCAACTTGACCTCTCCTCGGATTTTTATTTGTATTTGGAGTTCCGGAACTCCAAATTAGGCGGGATTTGACTCGTTGGAAAGATAACATTCTCTGCTATTTTTTCTATGAAGGGACCCTCCCTGGATTATGTAGTTTTCAGGTTCAAGTTCCTCTAGAAAACAGGGCAACGAACCTGCCCTATTTTGCTAAAGGAGAAAGTATCTTCAATCCCTGCTTCTTAATTAGTCACAATCATGTCTTCCATTTATTCATGGCAATCTGTCTCTTTTATATCCTCTTAAGGTCATTTGTACCAAGTTAATTAATTAAACAAATCATAAGTTCTCATTCTCTCTCTGCAGTATCTCAGCCAAGAACATGTTCCCTTCCTCTCTTTTATTTACTAATTTCTTTTTTTTAAAGGCACTTAGATTATTCTAGTACATTTAATCTCATTCATTTTTGCATTTTCCCAACATTTTGTTAAAGAACCCTAATTCCCAATTCAAGAAAACCATGAACTTCTAATCAAATTGAAGTCAACTACATAGAAATTGGAATTAAAACTCCTTACTTGAATGAAATCTAAACTTTACCTCACAAATTTTAGAAGAATCTTAGCCTTATTCTCCTTGAATATAGTCGACCACTCTTCCCCCTTTTTTCTTCACCAATGCTTTACTTCTCTTGTTAATTCTCCACCCGATTGTGTTCCTCCACTTAATAATTCTAAGGCGTATATGAGCTTACTAATTTTAAGTGTTTACTCCTAGTTTGATAAAGGAAAAATATGAAATCCCCTCATCTTTATAATCTGTGAAACCCGAGAATAAAGTATACAAAGAGGGAGGAGGTTTATAATAATTCAAAATGCTGTTATAATATAAGATTTATGCAAAACACAAAAAAGGGGCCAAAATGGAATTAAGAAGAGATGGGTCTATAAATACCCATCCCTTATCTCATCTATGACTAGACTAGAAGAAAGAGGGGAGGGAGAATCTCAAATTTTGACTTCATAAAACTAGGAGTAAACACCTAAAAATTGTAAACCCATATAAGCCTTGGAATTCTAAAATGGAGGAACACAGTTGGGTGGAGAATTAACAAGAAGAAAATGAAGAATTGGGGAAGAAAGGAGGGAGAAGAGTGGTTGGTTAAATACAAGGAGAAGAAAGCTAAGATTCTTCCAAAATTTGTGAGGTAAAGTTTAGATTCTATCCAAGTAAAGAGTTATAATTTCAATTTCTATGAAATTAACTTCAATTTGATTAGAAGTTCATGATTCTTCTTGAATTGAGAATTAAGGTTCTTTAACACAAAATATTGGGAAAATGCAGAAATAAGTGAGATTAAATAGACTAGAATAATCTAAGTACCTTAAAGAGAAAGAAGAAATGAGTGCATAGAAAAGAGGAAGGGAACTCTTGGTTCCCTTGGGCAAGTCTCGGCAGAAACATTACTAAGAGAGAAGGAGAATTTATGAAATTTCTTAACTAATTTACTTAGTACAAATGACCTTAAGAAGACATAAATGAGTAGGGTTTTCATGAATAAAGGGAAGACATGACTGTGAGTGATGAGGAAATAAGGATTGAAGATGAATTGAAGATACTTTATCCATTTTGCAAAACAAGGCAGATTCGTTGCCTTGTTTCTTCGGGGAATTTGGACCTGAAAAATACAGAATCCATGAAGGGGGTCCCTTCATAAAAGTTGTAGATGGGAGTGGTATCTTTCCAACGAGTCTAACCCCGTCTAATGTGGAGTTTTAGAACTCTAGATACAAATAAAAATCTGAGAAGAGGTCGAGCTGTCACCTCTGTTGACAAATTCGGCAAAGTTCATAAAATAACAAAATATAGCCATGTTAAGGGTATAATTTGTGTTCTTGCCCTTTATAAAGTGTCTTGATCTTCAGGAAATAAAAGAAGAGAATAAACTGTGATTAAAATTGAATTAATGATGTCCACTTGGATTACTAATGAGTTGAAAAGTTAAAGGATGATAATGAAGAATGTAAGTGAGAAAGAAAAGATTGGTAAAAGAGAAATGAATATTATTACCATTGTTGCTGTTGTTGTGTGTGATATATGGATTAATGGTGGGTGTTTGGAGTTTCAGGAAGGAGTACAACAACAATAAAGGAACACAAGTCAAACGTTTACAGCAGGTAGGTACTTGATACCTATACCTCCTTTAGTCAATAATTATTTTAACTAACTATTGAACTATAAGAAACAATTTGGTGCTTATTGATCAGGAATAGAAAAAGGGTAAAGGAAAGGTTAAGTGATGGGAATATATATATATAAAGAAACAAGCTGGTTGATATCGGCATTACCGGTACGTGGGAGGAGGAGAAATATAAACCTTGATTAACTATTCAGGTTCAGAATTTATAAATAGTTAATGATATCGGCGGGTGACGTTGATATCGCCAAATTTATAAACTTGATTAAATATTTGGTTTCAGAATAGTTAATGATATCGACCAGTGACGTTGATATCGATAAAATTTATAGACTTGATTAGGTTTCCGAGGCGAAAGATAATGATGTTAAGAATTCTTGACATCGGTATACCAGAGAACCTCCCAATGTAATATGGAACAATGATTAACTATTTTGATTTTAAAAATAACTAATGACACAACGGTTATGTTTGTGTCGGCATTCTCATGAAAATGATTAGTTGTTTCCAGGACAGACAATTAAAGACACTAATGATGTCATTAGTGTCAACTATAGTCTTTCTGATGTGGAGGGGGGGGGGGGGGGGTAGTCAAAAGAAACAAATTTTCTTTTATATAACCTTAAAAAGGTGCATATGGTTGTATTTAGAATGTCATATGATTTAAGTAGATTGATAGATATGTTGTTTAAATTTTTTCTGTAAATTGCTTGTATTTACTTAATTGTCTTTATTTCTATGGAAAATCTATATTTTGCAGGTTCTTCCATTCCCGTCAGGAATAGATTTTAAGTCCTTGATCCATTTTTGTATAAGTTAGGAACTTAGAGATTTATGTGTAGTTTTGTCATGCAGAAAACATGTAAACTGTATAGAATATTATATTCATAATATTTTGTTTTTGGAATATTAAATATATCAACCTACGCTTGAGATATTGGAAAGTACTACATTATGTTAGAATATTAAATTGTATTGTGTTATATATATATATATATATATATATATATATATATATATATATATATATATAATCTTCGTGTTTCGAATTAGCTCTGTTAATTATTATTTTATGCGTGTGATGTAAGATGGAGTTTGGGAAATAAATATAGTCTTGAGCATATTTTGGAAAGAATTATGCAGTTGTTTGTACTAAAATTGAATGTGATTGTGGATGAGATGGAAATCAAACTGTGTGCAGGTTACATATGAGTATTTATAGTCCCATATCTTCTTAATTCCATTTTTGCCCTATCTTTCACCCTTTTTTCTTATTTCAGCCCCTTTTGTTTCTTATTTTTTGCATAAATTTTGTATTATAAAAAATATTTTGAATTATTATAAACCTCCCCCTCTTTGTATACTTTATTCTCGGGCTTTATATATTAATTTTAAAATGATCACCAAAAAAATATTAAAATTTCAGGACTAAACCAAATAAAAATAAAACCCCAATAAAAAATAAACTAACAAAAATTGAAACAAAAAAAACTAAAAGTATACATGCATAAATACGGATAAAAATAAACATTGTCCAAGAAGGACCGAAAAAACCAAAAGAAATAATATCAAATAAACAATTCAAAGAATAAGAACCAAAATAAAAAATAAAATATATAATTAATTCCAATCGAAGGGTAAAATTGAACAAATAAAAATCTTGGGCCCGAAACAAATAAAGATATTTAATTTTTTTAAAAAGAATAAGGACCAAAATGAAAAGTAGCATATATGACTAATTTTAATTGGAGAACAAAATTAAAATCTACATACCAAAAAAATTAGAGAAACCAAAAATCAAAAGAACAAGGAATGAAATGAAAACCAACATATATAATCAATTTCAATTAAAGGACACAATTGAAAAAAAAATCAAAATTTTCAATTTCATCCTTAAATTATTCAATCTCATTTAATCCTTCTACTTTCGATTGCTCTATTTCTATGTTTTGTATTTTTCATAATTATTATAGTTTCACAATTTCATCCATTCCAGTTTTATTGCATTTGTTTTTTTAATTTATTTTTTGTTCTTATTATTTTGATTGTTATATTCTTATCCTTTTCTTATTTATCCTCTTTTTTCAATTTTGTCCATAAACATTTAATTTGATTTGATTTTATATCCAATTTTGTTCCTTATTTTGTTTTATTAATTTTTCTTAATCATTTTCTTTGTTTTTTTTTTCAATTCATTCCCTTAATATTTTTTCAAACTATTAATTCAGATCATTAGATTGAAAGCATCATAAAAGAAAAATAGTAAAGCAAAATCCCCGACAAATCAAACGCTAAATAAATAAATTGACAAAAAAAATTACTTAGACAAAGAGATCTAAAATAAAATGGTAATTAAAAAAACAAGGGTGAAAATCACAATAAAAAATAAATTAGAGGGGAAATAAGAATTTTTTATTGGAATGTTAAATTGAAAAGAAAAACACTCTAATAAATAAAATAAGAACTAAATTGAAAAAAATACATCATAAACTTCGATTCAAGGGTGAAATTGAAAACCAATAAAACTTTTATAAAAAGCCAAGGAAAAACAAAATAAAAAATTAAAAGAATAATGACTAAATATAAAAAATTAATACATGAAAAATTGGATATGAAGGGCTAAATCAAACATAATTAAACTCTTACAAAAGTACAAAGAATAAAATAAAAATCAAAGGATAAAAAAGATTGAAGTTAAAAAAACAAAAACAAAAGGGACTGACTTTAAATTTAGAGGTGGAGAGAGAAAAAAAAGAGACCAACCAAACAACAAATCACTCGATCTTTACCAACACACATTATGCTCAGAGGAAAAGGTCATGGCAGAGTGACCAATAACATGGTGAAATGCCTATTTTGACCATTGCTAAGCGTCGCACACATAACATGAAATGCATGAATGACAATATTTTATTAAAATTTTATATTATTTAATTTTGGTTAACATAGTAAATAACAAAAAAAAACCAAAAAAAAGAAAAAAAACCTTTATCGTAATGTTTTTCTGTTTGACTTCAATAGCATTTAAGTAATTTTACCAAGCATTTAAAAGTGAAACATCAAAATTGTTCACTGACACATTCATTGTCTCCAAAGACATTTTATGATTTTTACTATTCATAAAAAACTAAAAATTCATCATGAAGTCTAGTGTTACCTTAATTTCCTTTTAATTTATTTTGTTATTATTGTTTTTATTTATTTGTCTAATTGTCACAATTAAATTAAAAAATAGAGAGTTAACAAATTATTTAATTAGTATATTAAAAAAAATATTATTTTTTGTTCCATATAAAAATTATTTATCCGTACCATACCAATTATTAACTCATTTTGAATGATTTTAACAAAGTATAAGGATAAACTTATTGTTTCATAACATGACTGATAATCTAATCAGGCTAGAGAAGAAATCCCGTAAGAACATGTCATCTTTCAAAAATTCATTTCCTATTGAGTTGCTATGGTTCCCAGCAAGGCTGCACCAATACGATGTCGTCGTTTAAAAAACCTAAATCATTCAAAGCAAGAGAAAACCAAGTGCCTTGTCGTTCAGCTATTGCAACGGTCATATTATTATTCTCCGTAATAAATACAGCCCCTCTCTATATCTCAACATTTTTCAATCTCAAAAGAAAATCTCTCTCTCTCGCTCTAGCAAGTAGAGGCAATAGTGCAGTTTTAGCCGTTCAGATTCTATGTAAGAAGGTTTGATTCTTCATGTAATAACAAGGAATTTCAATGTCGATCAAAGAGAGAGTCTTCATGTCATTCAAGGTCGCTGCAGGTATCCATCTTTCCCTCTCTCGCTATGGAAAAACCATCCAAGATGGTGGGATTACCATCTCACTGAAGCAGACCATATTCATATCCTCAATTCCTTTCATAAATATAAAGATCAAACATCAATCCTTGACTCATATGGAAACACAATCCAAGATGCAGTTTTAACTCATTCTTACAATCTCCTTACATTTCATGGCTATTTTATTTCCAAAACTCCATAAGCACTACAAACCTCCCCCTCTAGTTTAGTCAATGGTGGGAAAACTTTGGTAATCTTCTTGAAATCCTCCAGGATCACCCCTTGCTTGAAGAAGGTTACAACCATTTTAAAAGGACATACCAACCCATCCTCTCAGAAAGAAAGTTCAAACCTCTCATTTTCTGTACAAAATTCTTTGTTCCATGAGTATGCTCATGGTACTATGATTACAATTTACAAAACGGATCTCTGGTTTTGGTCCACAAATTCAAAGTTAAATGGTGGGATTCTTTCAAATCAGAAAACAGAAGTTCCAAAACTTTTGTGGAAGATGATATTTATTATAATATAAATTTGGGCAAAATAATAAACTTGTGTACATATGAAGTGCAAGTTCTCTATAAAATATATGAATTTTAAAATAATATATATTTATTTGTTTAGTATGTTTAAAAAAATAATTAACATAAAATTATCATCTTCATTAAAAAAAAAAACCCGGATATCTGAATTATTGAATTCACTATATTAGGATCAGTTTATTTTGTAATCCAATTTAAATTAAACACAACAAATACAATATAAATTGTCAAAATACCTGCAATAATCAAATAAAAACTAAGTTGTTAATTTTCTATCTACTAAAAAAAATCATTGAAAATTCATCCCTACGTTACCATTATTATCATGACTATAACAATTAAAATTATTATTAACATTATTGCCCAAATAATTAAAATCATTACATTTACCCAAAGAATAAAAAAAGCAAAATATTTTTACAAAAAAACAATAAAAAATTATCACTAACATTCTCATTATTATTGCGCAAACAATAAAATCATATGATTTGGATAACAGATAAAAATATCAGAAAACACAAAAAAAAGAACAAAAGGAGAAATATTAATTTTAAAATGATCACCAACATAAGTTAATTTTCATAACTAAACCAAATAAAAATAAAACCTCAATAAAAAAATAAATTAACAATAATTAAAATCAAAAAATAAAGCATAGATGCATAAATACGGATAAAAAATAAACAATGTCCAAGAAGGACCAAAAAAACCAAAAGAATTAATATCAAATAAACAATTCAAAGAATAAGAACTGAAATGAAAAATAAAATATATAATTAATTCTAATCAAATGACAAAATTGAAACAAATAAAAACCTTGGGACCGAAACAAATGAAGGTATTTAAAAAAAATGCATTGTAATTATGTTAAAAAATTAAAAGAATAAGGATCGAAATGAAAAATAACATATATGACCAATTTTAATTGGACAACAAATTTAAAATCTGCATACCGAAAAAATTAGAGGAACAAAAAATAAACCAAAAATCAAAAGAATAACGATTGAAATGAAAACCAACATATATAATCAGTTTCAATTGAAAGACACAATTGAAAAAAAATCAAAAATTTCGTAGAAGATATTAGGAATAAAACCAAAATCAAAAGAATAGGGACTAAAATAAAATAATCTTAAACATTAAGGACTTCTATGAATTTGTCGCTGGTAGGAAAAACTAAAAATCATCCACCGGCAATTCACCGACCACTGTAATGTGACACACGCCGCACCAGGAAGCAGAGGACATGGTGACGTACTAGGTGACACGACGATTAAATAGTTTTAATGGCACAACAACGTCGCACACGCGGCCTGAGATGCGCGTGCGGGTTAAAAACTATCAACACGTCCGTATGACGTGCCTGTAGTGTTTTGGAAAAGAATTTATAAAAACATTCCAAATTATTTATACACCCCTGGACCTAAAGATAACCATGAAAAAAATGGAGGGTACTAAAATGCCCCCAGCTTCAGGCCTTTGTTTTTGTCTTTTCGGGGGCTATTTTCGTAGTTTCACTGTGCATGAATTTGTCAAAAACCAAAAACACTCGTTGTTCCGCATCATTTTATGAGCTCCCAAAGGTAAAATGATAGTTTTACTATGCAAAGAAATAAAAAAATACTTTAGTTAATAAATATATTTGAAATATGAATTTACAGAATAAATTGTCTTTTTAGTTTAGTCCTTTCTCTTTTTTAATCGTCTTAACAGAATAAATTTGAACTTCATCTCATTAAATCACCCTTTAATCATATTTGAAAATATGATCAAAACCATCAACTCCTAAGAATATTAAAATATAAGATACCATAAGCTAAAAAGACACTACAAATAGCTAGGACATGCAAGGATACTAAAAATAACTAACTTGAGATTAATTAAACCGAATGGTTTTTAGAATTTGTTTTTGAATAATTTTGGTTAGAACTTAAGAAGAAAAAACTTTGGTGGTATGGTTGAATTTTGGCTTCAAAAATTAAAATTAAAAACATCAAATTAAACCAAAAAAATCACTAAAAACTAAATTCTCAATTCAATCAAATCTTATAAGAGGTAATTCACTAAAAGGTTTGGTTCAATTATTGCTACAGCACCTGCAACTGTAGCTACTTGTACCTTATGAATTAAACTAGATTTACGGGAAAATGAAAAATGACTTAAAAAAGAAAGAAAAAAGTATGAAGTTAGGTACTTTGCATTATTGGTAGGGCATGGAACCTATTTGGACCACTAAAATATATCCTTCCTGTCTTGCGATGCTTCACATCTACATGTGGCGTATGCTACTGAGTAACGTAAGCAGTAGTGTAAGAACTTTATTGTAAAATAAATAAATATATTGATTGACCTTTTCTTTTTATTCTATTATGAGAATAAATACAAATTACCTTTTCAATTAAAAAAAAATCACTTAAACATTTTATCTTTGATAGAGTAGAATTAATAAAAAAATATTCCTTTCTTGAGTATCTAAAGTTGAGTTGCTTTGATCGCTTCCACATACTAATAATTTCCCAACGTGTAAGAAATATATAAATTTCAATTTATCAAACAATTATATATAATTATTTGATTTTTACAAAGAAAATCAAGCATGTTAGTGCAGATGCTTGTCTTATAAATAAATTGAATTAATTTTTTTTATTTTTATAATAATCTCTATGGAGAAACCATGTTTCCTTTCCCCCAATTAATAATTATTTATGAAGTCTTAAAGAGGTGTGACGTGATGATAAATAGTTTGAGATCTGCATTGCAAGTCTTGGATTCGAGTCGGAGTATGCTAATTTTCTAAGAGTCTGGGACAACCAGGATTTTATTCGCTTAATCTGGATCCGCAAAGAATACCTAAAAAAAAGTTAGGTTTCCTCTGATCCAAAAACATAAAATAAAATTATTTATGAAATTCCATGTGCTTACATCTACTTTGATGTGTGCATGCATTGCCTTCTCAATCAAGTAGGTCATAGTTTGGTGTCAAACAAGGAAAAATGTCTGCATTAATTTAAAAAAAAATCTCCAAATTCTAATTTCATTTTTATTTTCATTGACTTTACTACAATGATTAATTAAACAAGATGTGACGATGCTTATTATTTTTCTTAATAAATATATTGATTTAAGTGTGAAAGGTATGTTTGAAATGAATTAAAAATATATTTTATTTCCTAAAAATCACCAAAAGTCTGATATGGTGGAGTTTAACTCGCGATGACCTTCACGCCACTTCTCTCAAGGGCATCATAATTCATGCCGTGCGTCTCTATTGTCCTCCACTTATTTATAAAAGCTTCAGCTACATTCTCGATTCCTTTCAAAAATATTTTTTTAAATTTTTTTTTATTTTTTATTTTAAATTAAATATTTTTATTGTTCTTTGATTATTTTCATATGCTTATATCAAAGATATTTTTTTATAAAAAAAATATTATTTTGATACAATTCTAAATAAAAAAGTACTTTCAAAAATCATATCAACTACATTCTCAAACAATTACAAAAAACATAAAATAAAACAGTCCCAAACATTCATCTTCTTCCTTTTTAAACGTTTTTTTTTTTTCTAACCATGGTGTTCAAGGTAGTTTATGCGCACCACGATTAATCTCTCAGTCCACTTTTTTATAAAAAAAATTTATTGTTTTTTTTCCTCCACTTATACATTTTTTTTGGTTTATTTTTTGATAACCGGGGTGTCTGTGTTGGCTTACACACATCATGTTTTTTTCCCAAAATTAACAGTGATTTTCACTGTTTATTACTGTTTGAAAATGTGCTTTCCCCTGGCTTTTTTTTTTGTTTGTTTTTTTCTTAATTGCTTTTTTGTTAATATTGTTAGGTGTTGAAATTTGTAATTATTATAGATAAGACATTCAAAATAATAATTATGATTATTTTTAAGTTTTGTTTTATTTTGAATATGTCAGACTAATTATATATTTTAATATTTATTTAATATTATATATATATATATATATATATATATATATGACCTAGGTTTTTTTGAAAAAAATTATATAATTGTTCTGAAATACTTTTAATATAATAATATGAGGAATAAATCTTATAAAAATAAAAAAATTAATAGAATTTTTTTATCTAACAGTAATTATGGTCTCACCATTTTTTATTATTTTCACTATTATTAAGGTTATTTTTTTAATGTTTACATTTTAATTTGTGTTGGTGATCGTTTGAAAATTGGTATTTATTATTTTCTCTTTGTTTTTTTAAATTATTTTTATTTATTCTTCAAATCGAATAACTTTTTAAATCTAATAATATTTATTTTTATTTTGTCATTTATTGAGTTTTTTAACTCTTTTTTTAATATTGTTATGTGTTGAAATTTCCAGGCATTCAAAATAATAATAATGCTTATTTGTAATATTTTTTCTTATTAATATATGAGACTGGTTATATATTTTTATATTTATTTAATATTATCACCTTAATATATATATATATATATATATATATATATATAAATGACCTATTTATTATTATTTTTAAATAATAATTTACAATCATTATTCTAAAATATGTTTAATATAAAAATATCTGGAATAAATCTTAAAAAATAATAATTTTTTTTCATACAATAATTACGGTGTCATCGATAGTATGACCAATAATAATTAGAATATTAATTATGTATGATAATATTTATCATAACTATAATAATTGTGACAAAAATTCATTGGTTAATGTTATTTTTGTGAAAAATAACTTCCGCGTCTTTTTTTATGTATGATATTTCAGATCATATCACAAAAACAATATGCAAAACCACACATAGACAAGACATGTAGAAATATTATGTCAAATTATCTACAATAATAAAATAAAATATTGCCTTGCATTTCGCCATAGTTGACACCAAATTTTGTAAAATATAACAATTTTTTAATGGTCCTAAATTTTTATATATATTATTTTTGGGACTTTTTCCTTAAAAAAATAGGAGAGACTAATTATATATTGTGATATTTTTTTCATATTAACGTCTTGAAATATATATAAAAAATTGATCTGACTTTTCTTTAAAAATTTAATCTCAGTGTTCTAAATTTTTTTAATATAATAATATAAACAAAAAAATCTGAAAAAATAATCTTTGATAAATTTTAGCAGTTGTATTTTTGCTATCTGTCAAATAAATTATTCGGCAAATTGTTAAATCATGTCCAATAAACAAATAATATATCTTTAGTCAATTTGATCAATTGTGGTTTTGGTATCTACCATGTAAATTATTACCAAAGTAGTTAAAAAAAAATCATCAATAAAATTATTTGTTGCATAAAACAAATTACTCATCTGTGCTACAATTCAACGATTATAATTTTACTATTTTCTAATGAAAGAATTCATAAAACAAATAAAACATACACAATAATCAATCAGTATGTTACACAGAGCATGTGACTCATTTTAACATAATTTCTTCTATTAAAATTGTACAATCTACCGATTAATTATCAAAATAGTTTTAACAGTAGCAACATTCAATGACATTTAGGCAGAATTTTTTTTTGTTTCTAACAGATTCTATCAATTACAATTTTACTAATTAAATATTAAAATAACCAATATGGAGAAACCATGTTTCCTTTCCCCCAAATAATAATTATTTATGAAGTCTTAAAGAGGTGTGACGTGGTGGTAAAGATTTTGAGATCTGCATTGCAAGTCTTGGATTCGAGTCGGAGTATGCTAATTTTCTAAGAGTCTGGGACAACCAGGATTTTATTCTCTTAATCTGGATCCGCAAAGAATACCTAAAAAATAGTTAGGTTTCCTCTGATCCAAAAACATAAAATAAAATTATTTATGAACTTCCAAGTGCTTACATCTACTTTGATGTGTGCATGCATTGCCTTCTCAATCAAGTAGGTCATAGTTTGGTGTCAAATAAGGAAAAATGTCTGCATTAATTTAAAAAAAATCTCAAAATCCTAATTCCATTTTTATTTTCATTGACTTTACTACAATTCTTAATTAAACAAGATGTGACGATGCTTATTATTTTTCTTAATAAATATATTGATTTAAGTGTGAAAGGTATGTTTGAAATGAATTAAAAATATATTTTATTTCCTAAAAATCACCAAAAGTCTGATATGGTGGAGTTTAACTTGCGATGACCTTCACGCCACTTCTCTCAAGGGCATCATAATTCATGCCATGCGTCTGTATTGTCCTCCACGTATTTATAAAGGCTTCAGCTACATTCTCAATTCATTGAGTTGAGTAATGTGTTTTAAAAATAATTTTTTAAAAAAATATTTTTATATTTTATTTTAAATTAAAATTTTTTATTGTTCTTAGATTGTTTTTATATGCTAATGTCAAAAATGATTTTAAAAAAAAATTATTTTGATACATTTCTAAATAAAAAAATACTTTCAAAAATCACCTCAACTATATTTTCAAACAATCATAAAAAACATAAAATAAAACAGTCCCAAGCATTCATCTTCTTCCATGCTCTACTTGACCTAGCTATCTATTTTGGAAGATGCTATTTTCAGTTCCCAAAACACTTCCTAGAAAAACATCATTTTCCATCAACATGTTTCCGGTCTGCGGTTAAAGTTGATTTTCAAAGTTTTTTTTATTTAAAATATATTAAAATAATATATTTTTAAAAATTAATTTTATATCAATCTATCAAAATAATTTAAAAACACAAAAATAAAAATTTAAAACATAAAATATTTTTTTTCTTCTCAAAATACTTTTAAAACCCAACATAAAACAAATACTTCAATTCATTATCTTAAAAACAAACCTTCTCTCTCAATATATATATAAAAGAAGAAGAAGAAGAGAAAAGTCAATGATCGAAGTGCTTAAAACATACATTTCCTACCCTTTGATGGGAGTTGTTGTTGCCATATTATATTTAAAAGGATGACTTTTTGTCATTATTTTGGAGAGACATTGTTGAGTTAAACAAACTTATCCCATGACTGCACATCGTGTCAATGGAGAATGAACATGCCCACATAAATACAGCTCCATCCAAGCGAATCAGACTGCCCTCTCTGTAGAACAAAAATGTATTTTTTTAAGATTATATTTTTTTATTTTTTCATTAAATCAGGACCACAAAACCTTACGGGGTGTAGTCTAATTTATCTCCTTTTTCTGAATTTCTATTTTACTTTATTAATTTATAGCTTCAATTCGAGATCTTTGGTTTAAAAGTCTCAAATTTAACATCTTTTTTTTATTTAGATTTTGTAACTAATAGTAATATTAAGATGTCCCTAGAAAGTTGCGTGAATAACAGAGAGTTTGCGATCTGCACAACAGGTTTTGAGTTTGAGGTAGGACGTGCACCTCTTATAAGAGTCTGGGACAACCGAGGTTTTAGTTGTTTATATGATCCCACAAAGTACACTTTTTGAAAAATAAAGTTTTCTCGCATAAAAAAATAATATTAAGATCCCCATTTATGAAATAGGAGTGATGATATTGCTAATTTACTCCTCTATCTTTACTAGGTATGAAAAACATTTTCATCCCAATTATAAATTACTTGCATTTGGGATTTATTTATTTATTTTACCTGTTAACTAACATTCATAATTATGACATGAACTTTATTAGTTTAGTTCCAATCTCATTTTCATGACCATTATAATGAAACCTTTTTTTTAATTAAGTGAAATTAGATTAGTGGTCCAAAATGGATATTAGCACGACCATCTTGACACGTGTAGCCTTCCCATTCGCTAGCCGCCTGCTCTACACATACGATTTTTCTTACATACATCCACCTAACCATTGTCTTAGATTCCGGGCCGGCCGGCGGCATTGCCCACAATTGTTTTATGATAATTAACACCAGTTAGCTTTGTCTTTAATCAATCAGCTGATGATGATGAACACTTGGCAATGATGATCATGCTTATTATTTTAATTTGAGATACATGGTAGCTAAAAAGTGCATTAGGTCTAAATTTTATTTAACTTGCTTGTTCATTGGTGGGTTTCATGATGGTACTCGTGAGGAGATGGGCAAGTACAACATAGTTTTCTCAGCACAAGATAACATTTTATAATCATCTATCTTGCTCGAGGGTTTGCTGGCAGCATACGTATCCCATTTCATATTTTGTATTGCAGAAGAACTCATAGAGTGCTAAAACATTGAATGCTTGTGCAGAAAAATTTCATTTTGTGTGGTGTAGGTTTGTCAGATTTGTTTCGTTGCGGCTGAAATATTTCTTACTAGTTAAAAAAACGAGACAAAACAACATCGTTTTTACCTCAGTTTAAATTCCAGCTCATTCCGGATTTTTTAGCCAAATACCGGCCAAAATATTCCGGTTTCGTTCCGCACGTTCCGTTTCGGCCAAATAGTATTTTTTTTAAATAATAAATAATTTTATAATAGCAATCATATCTCTTAATCCGATCGTTAGATTGAGATGAAATTTTACGAGGTGTCTCTTGACATATTTATATATATTATATTAAGATTACAGACCAATCAGAGAATGTAATGACTTTGCGAGATTGATGATGATATTCTTATAATATTATACATGTTCATAATTTTGTTCAGAAAAATCATTTTATTGTGTTTTTTTTAGATTAAATTGCACAATTCTAAATAAAAATAAATTTGGATTGGAACTAAAAAAAATTTTGAATTAATATATTTAATTATATATATATACACATAAACAGTACAACTCTGAAACAGCGCGTTGAAATGCTCCAAAACCAAAATATTTTGTTCCAATTAAAAGAACAATTCACCAACCAAAATGGAATTGACAACTTTGGTATGTAGAGATGAATGGAATTATCCAGCCATCTATTAAAACCATTGATATTGTTCTAATTTTTCTGTTTAATTTGTATCAATGATGATGAAGATGAGTATATATATAGCTGTAATGGGGATCGATGTTCTTGATATAAAGATAGATTCTCGTCCTAGACAAGCTAGCTAGGTCTTCTATTCAAGGTAGGAAAGAAAAGGAAGAGCTGGTGGTGTAAGACAAAATAGAGAATCAATTGCCCAAGAAGATAATCACAGACGCACACCACTTTGATCATGCTGTTTTTTTTTTTTTTTTTTTTTTTATCTTTTACACTCGTATTCCTTTTCTGTGTGTTATTCGTATCTCTCTAGCTTTAAACTGTGGGTCAGGTTAGAATATTTACGAATGATCTGTGGGCTGCTTAGCCTGAAAGAGTGGCGATCCAAGGGATGGATTGCTTGCTGAAAGAAGTTTTTGAGAACCCTAAAAAGATAAAAGTAGAAAAGATTAAAAGCAAAAGGGAAGTTATCTAGTCAAGTTTTAAGATCGAGTAGTTGCACCAGACACGAAGATGTCGATCCATATTTTTTTTTATGGTCAGCTTAAACTCCTAAAAGCGCAATTTTTTATTTGTTAATTCAAAGAATTATGATATCTTATGTTGCACCCAGAATATGATTTTTACTGTTCTGTAACATATTTTTTCAAGTAAGAGTTTTTAAACTTGAAACTTGCACATGTTTATACTATTTTTTACTTGATTTTTATCAAATAGAATGGAGATTGTGAGATTCGAACTCGTGACCGCTAGATCAACAAGACTCTAATACCATGTTAAGTAACCATCACATTTAAAAACTTAAGCTGTTATATGAGCTCCAAAAATATGATTTATAACTTAACCCACAAGGCTATAAAGTTTTATACCATGTTTAACATGAAAATCCATTTTTTTTACGGTCAGCTTAAACTTCTAAAAGCGCAATTCTTTATTTGATAATTATATAATTACCATCACATCTAAAAATTTAAGTTGTTAGATGAGGTTCTAGAATATAATTTATATTGTTCTTTAACACACACTCCTCAAGTGAAAATCTTTTGGGCTTGAAACTTGCACATACTCATACTATCATGTGCTTGATTTTTATCAAATAGAATTGAGGTGGTGAGATTCAAACTTATGATCACAAGATCAACAAACTTCAGATATCACATCAAGAAATCATCATATCTAAGAGTTTAAGTTGTTATCTAATGTCCGGAGACCTGACCGACAAAGGCTTATGAGAGAAGTGCTGATGAAGATTAAGGACCAGGATTTTAGAAATTGCCAATGAACCAAGGACAAATCTCTCTCTCTCTCTCTCTCTCTCTATCTCTCAGACCTGATCTCCTACATCAGACCGCAAATGAAGGAATATTATTAATTGTATAAGGGAAGACTGGAAGGCAGTGCCATTAACGACACTTGCATGTGTGTGTACAGTAAATTAACATATCTGATAGGCATAGTTAGGTCTGGTAATTGCTTCCATAGCCTCAGCTTCGAATTCTTTCTTTATTCAGAAAACAGATGCGCAGAACTTGTGTGAGCTGGCGATTCCAGTCATGTAGCAGTCACTGCCGAATCAAAAACTTTAGTTTGCTTGTCGATGAGATGAGGGATCGTAGTGGTGGAAGGGAAGTAGAACAAGGAAGGTCACTAGAAGAGTACGTACTCTCATCATTAGGTATTTTTCATCTACCAGATGTTCATGTCTGTTCCACGTATTATAAGGGTCGGCTCAACTCGTCATGCCCTGAATTTTCTAGCCCCAAGTTTTCTTTTCATAAATCACTAGTTTGAGTTTCATATCAATTAGATTGTTGGAGATTTTAACTAATCATTAATTTCTGAATCAATAAGATTAATCAAAGTGCACGGGAGATACTAACGGTCGTTAACTTTAAGCTTACAAGCTAGTCTAGGTATAAACTGAAGTTAAATGAAATTTCCTTTTCATAAATCATTAGTTTGAGTTTTATATCAGTCAGGATAGCTAGAGATTTTAATTGATTATTAACTTCAAAACTAGTAAGATTAGTCAAAGTATACGAGGAATTTTAACTGATCATTAACTTTAAACTTACAAGCTAGTCGAGGTACATATAAATTGACCGAAAAAACTGTTCTGAAAACCCACATACCAAAACAAATGTTTGTTCCATATGCATGATCTTTAAAAGTGCAAAGATGCTTATTATCATTCCCTTTTTGTGACCAGTTAGATTAGTCAAAGTGCACGGAGATTTGAATTGGTCGTTAACTTTAAACACATAAGTTAATCGAGGTACATGTAAATTGTTCCGAAAACCCACATACCAAACCAAATGTTTGTTCCACATGCATGACCGAATTTTCTTTAAAAGTGCAAAGATGCCTCTTATCATTCCCGTTTTGTTTTATTGTTTTGAGGCCCAAAATGCAGGAAGCAATAAAAAAGTCTGCTTGACAGGAAGGAAAATGGGGGAAAGGCAACGGTGGAGAAACATGGTTTCATGGATCTGGCTGGCTAGCTACTTACCAATGATCATTGACCAAACATAGGTTTTTTTTAGCCCTAGGACCATGTGCTTGCTCTATAAAATAACAACGACACTATTTGGAGGAACTCGGACGCAAAATAATTAAATCAAAACTTTTAAAAAGTGATAAACAACAATCCCTTTGGAATCTCTTTCTTTAATTCTAGTAGGTGTGTTCTTCCTTCCTTGCAGTAGTTTCTGGCATTGGCTGGACGTGCTGGCTTGATGAGAGGACTGCAGACAACCACGATAATGTTCATCAAAAACTGAGAAATTAAAGAAGATAGCCATGTTGATTTCCTCATTTATAAACATAATTATTCTTTCGATTTCAAAGCAAGGCCTGTTCAAAGATAATGATGTGTTGATGATGATAATATATATTGACATTAATGAAGCAGATCTTTGATTTTCCAGAACACACCAGAGGTGGTTTTCCATCGTTATCTTTGTATTTAGCAATCAAGACCAAGTTTGTTGTCAATTCTGTTTCGGTTAGTGTTTTGTTTTTTAGAACGTAATGTTTCAGTTTTGATGCGTTTCATCGCGCCGTTTCGGGGTTTTACTGTTTATATATATATATATATATATATATATATATTAATTCAAAAAAAAATAGTTCAAATCCAAAAATAAAATTGTTTAGAATTGTGCAATTTAATCTAAAAAAAGACACAGTAAAATAATTTTTCTAAACAAAATTATGAACATATATAATATTACGAGAATATTTTCATCAATCTCGCAAGATCATTACATTCTCTGATTACTCTGAAAATTTGACATAATATATATAAATATATCAAGAGACTCCTCGTAAAATTCATCTCAATCTAACAGTCGGATTAAGAGATATGATTGATATTGTAAAATTATTCATTATTAAAATAAAAAAAACACTATTTGGCCGAAACAGAACGGGCGGAACGAAACCAGAACGTTTCGGCCGGTATTTGGCCAAAAAATCCAGAATTGACCGGAATTTAGACCGAGATAAAAACGACGTTGTTTTATCTCGTGTTTTTAACCAGTACTAAACGTTTCAGCCGTTTCGGTCGAAACGGAACAAAACTAACAACTCTGATCAATACTTAGCTTGGCCAACTTTGTTAATCCATATATAAACACAAGCTGAATTAGCTAGGTATCTAATACTGTTTCATGATCTCTTGCCTAATACTAATGTGGTGGTGATTATCGGATGGAGTTAATTTCTTGTTTAAAAATTAGTACAAATCTCACTTTGAAGTTCCATGAAGAAAGCAAAAGGGTGCCGGAGAAAAGAAACAACATGTGGATGATTGGGAAAATCACATGATCATTGCTAAAAAGAACACAAACATATATGCCTTAAAAATAAAATAAAATAAAATAAAGGTTTATAGAGTCGCTTTCATGTTAGAATATTCAACCACACCAAGACAGGTAACCAAAGGAGCACTGAGCTGTCAGATTTTGATTGGATATTGACAAAACATCGGGAATGGAAAGCACTAAATGGAAGGTGGCGAGCTTATTCTTTCCGAACAAGTAGAGATCTGGCTCAGGCTGTTAAGTTCCCTTTACATAAAGTAAAGCTCCTCAGAATAATTATTATTATCATTTTTATTTTTTAATAAATCTTGGCAAAATACGTGTTACAGTCTGACATGATGGTTGCTCTAGCATAAATATATATTGTGGAGGAGCTCCCTTTGCATCATTTCTCTATCTCTTTGGAGTTCTTGTCGATCAAACAGAAATAATTACCGGTATGGAGGATCAGTTTCCAAAAATAGAAACCTTCATGCACAAGAAACTGGCAGCTTGTAGTAGTTTTCATGGAATGGCAACAGGCTCGAAGTATTTTGGTGATCCAACCAACTGGGGTCGCGTCGGGGATGGAAACGGTGGCATGAAATCGCCGTCGCGATCGTCGTCGGAAAGATTATTTTCGAGTTCCGAATCTTGTTCTTCGGCAGATGATCGGGTTTCAGGTACCAATTTGATCCGCAACATCCCTGGAATCGGTAAACAGGGTGCTGTCAAACATAATCATGAAAGTTTTTTTATGTCAGGATTGAATTCTATCAACGCTCATGGAGCTAATTCAATATCTGATCAAACTATCAAAGAAAGCTCCATTCCTGTGAATTTCTTGGAATCTTTTCCAACATTAAATAACCAAGCTCAAGTACCTGAACCTCCTTCTCCATCTTCGTTATCAAACACATCAAACCCCCCAAATTTGACCTTGTTTTTGCAGGAACCAGCAGCAGCTTCGTTGCTAGATCCATCCAAACAAGTTCTCGATCCACCTTGCAAGGATCAAAGATGTGAACCTGCCATGTCATTGTTTCCAAACATTTCATTTTCCATGCCTCAACTCGACCAAATTCATTTCCAACCGAGTAATGAATGGTTCAAAATCAACCAGACGTTGGCAAATTATTCCACCAAAGGGTTTAACGACTATTGGCTTAGCACGACGAAGACACAGCCGATGAAATACACGGGCAGAACACTGCAGAACCACCACCAGAAGCCTTCTTTTTCATCGGCATCAACCTCGCCGGGAAAGCTGTTCCGAGGAGTGAGGCAACGGCACTGGGGAAAATGGGTTGCAGAGATTAGGTTACCGAGAAACCGGACGAGGGTCTGGTTAGGGACCTTCGACACAGCAGAAGAAGCCGCCATTGCTTACGACACTGCCGCTTACATGTTACGTGGAGACTACGCGCATTTGAATTTCCCAGATCTTAAGCATCAACTCAAGTCTAATTCATTGAACAGAACCACAGCTGCCCTTCTTCAATCAAAGCTACAAGCAATCTCACAAGGCAACAACATTTCCGGCGATCAAAATAAGCATATTAGCGATCATCCACCACCGCCATCACCAAACAAGATTAATGTGCATGATTCAGATGCTAAAAAACTCAAAGGTCCGAGCCAGAATACAGCAAGAAAAGAGCGGCAATTTGAGGTAGGAGGCAAAACTGGAGGTGAAGTGATGGAGAACAGGAAAGGTCAAGAGGTTGTAGCGTCGGATATTGACGCTGTTCAGCTAAGTAGAATGCCTTCCTTGGACATGGACATGATCTGGGATGCTCTTTTAGTCTCTGATTCATGAACTTTTTCTTACCCATTTTCTCATTTAATTAGTATGACGTGAAGATTGTCTAGATAAAGATTTTTTTTCTTTCATTCGAGATTTTAGGATCTTCTATGTAATCTGCTTAAAATTTGTATTTTTGCTTAATTATTGATGATCTCTAGCTCTACAGGGTTTATTCTTCTTCTTCCTTAACTTTACTGTTCTGATGTTCCTTATCATGCATGATTTTTCAGTTTATGTTTTTCTCGAATTTTAGAAATGGGCCATATATATTTGATGGGTGTGTTTGCGTGTACCGTCATCATCAAATTTATACAGACTAAATGTTCTTCTTATATAATTTTAAAAACATATTTTTGATATATTTAAATGAATTATTTCTCATGAATCATGAGTTTTGGAATTAGAGATTAGCTTCCAAATTGGAAATGTGAAGTTTTTTTATTAGAAAGTCAAAGGGCCATCTCAAAGATGGAAAAATACATGGTGTCATTTGTGGGGCAATCCTTTATAAGCATGGTCTTTTATATTTTTGGTCGGGCATTGTATATTGATAGAATTCCATGTGATTATGAGGTTTATAGTATAGCAAACATATATATATATATATATATATATATATATATATATATATATATATATATATATATATTTAACTAGCTATATATCTAACCCATTCTTAATCGAGTTATAACTTTTTAAGTTATTTTAATATGCTTTTTACATAAAAGTTCTAAGTATAAATCGAAATCTATGCAAGTATCTAATTAAATAAATTGATAATCATCTATATAAATAAATAAAACTTGTTAACAATAACTAATAGAGAAATCATATAAATTAAGAGATGAATATAGATCAATATATTTAATCACACAAAATAAGACATCCACTCGACTATATTCACTAAACTTATTTATTTAAAATAATAAAAACAATTCATGTTGTAAAATAATTGCGACCTAAAAGATGAACACAAATTCATCTGATTTAATAACCCACAAGACTAAACATATAAAAAATATTATTTAAAAAACAATATTTTTTATTTTGAAAAATAAAATTCATTTGTATAAAACAAAAAAAGTTATGGATGAATAAAAATAATATCTTGAAAAATCAAACATAAACAATTTTTTTTAAAAAAAAAACTTATATTGTAAAAAGGTATATAAAACTTGTGATCTAAATCATGAAACCGGAATAAACTCATATAAAAAAATTGAAAATAATATCAAAACTAATATTTAAAAAACAAAACTAATGCAGAATGATAAGATTGGATGATGCTCAAACCCTAACAAATCAAATATTGAAAGATAAAATTAGAATAAGAAAAATCAATTACATAAAAGAATTTTAAAAGAAAAAGGGTGAAATAATAATAAAATTAATGAGAGGGAAAACAAGAGTTTTTAATTGGAAGGTTGAATTGAATTGGAAAAAAGTTGTAACAAAAGAAAAAACAAATCAAAAGAATGAGGTCAAATTGAAAAGAAATTAAACAACAAAAGAAAGATTAAATTGAAAGCCAAAATTCTTCTAACAAAAGGGGAAAAAATTAAAAAAAGAATAAAGACCAAAGTGAAAACAAAACATATGAAAAATTGGAATTAAAGGACTAATTTTGTTTTATAATGAAAAATATCTATAAGAGGAACGAGAACAGAACACGAAACTAAGAGAATGAGGATTGAAATTGAAAAGAAAAAAAAAAGAGGACAATTATGTACTTTACCTAACGGATAGTCAAGTTGGCCACTAGTTAATGTCATACATGTCGCTTGAATGACACGAATTTCATTCACTCGTTGATGAGTGATGAATATGTACCAACAATATTTTTTATTTAAGATTTTAAAAAACTACGTGAAAACTCCAAAACTCTCCCATAACCTTGATAATTATCCAAAAAGTGATGTCAAAGTAAAAAAAAATACTCTTAAATGCAAACCTTGTTTTTTCTGGTACAAAAATGTACTTTAATTTTACATGATTAATGAAAAAGATAAAAATACCTTTGTTCAATAACCCAACAATTCTTTGATTTTGGGGGTATATAAGTATCTTTACTATTTTAAAGTTTATGAAAAATAGAAAAAAAAATCCCTTGATACACATTCATTTATTTATGTAGAAACTAAACAAGTTTTTACCAAAATAAACACTCCAAAATAAAACCAAAAAACCTTTTTTTTTTCAGGGTAAAAGCTATAAATCATTACTATCAAAATCCAAAATAATTGATGTAAAGAAGATGAGTTCCCTGAGAATTTAGAAGTCATATATATATATATATTAAAAAATATAAAACATGTTGATGTTTTCCAATATTTCTAGATATTATTTATCTTGGATTATTGTCGCACGTCGCCGCGCGGCGTCCCGGGAGGGATCCTGGCTCTCGCAGTGGAGTTGAGAAGGAGTCGCCACCTGGTTGTTGAGGGTCGCTAGGAATACCCGATTTGTACTGGTCTGCTCAGAGATTCAAGGGTAGGGGACTGGTTGCGTAAAGGGAAGGTATTAGCACCCCTAATACGCCTTACCTGAGATAAGCTGCATTGTCTATTTCGATGTGATTTTGAATGTTTCAATAAGTCATATTTATTCACACAAAAAATGTTTCGATTGAAAAAGAAGTCGATCACCGCTTAGAATAATCCTGTGAATTTTATTGATTATTATCATTCCCGTCGAATATTTTGGATATTAACCCCTTAGAATTTATTTATCCAAACACCGAAAAGTGAATAATAGCATACTATTCCCGCCGAATATTTTGGATAATATTTATTTATCCAAACACCGAACAGTGAATAATAGCATACTATTCCCCTGAATATTTTGGATTTTAAACCCCTTAAGATTTATTTATCCGAATACCGAAAGTGAATAATAAATTCCCAAAAAGTAAGATTTTTATATTTTTGAAATATTGATCAATACCCTTTTGATTTTTACAAAGAAAACACATTTTTTATTTCATTTTATATTTCTTTTTTTTCTTTATCAAAACAAACATAAAATTGAATAAATAAAACACAACACACACACACAATCTCTTTTTCATTCCTTTTTCATCACATTTTAAAAATAAAATACAACTCACACACATTGTCTTTTTCATTTCTTTTTCATTACATTTCACAAATAACAATTAAAATACAATAAATTCAAATAAAAACATAAACATAAAGAAAAATACAAAAAGGACTTCAGGAACAGTGGCAGCAGTGCAGGGGCTGGTGGCGCGTCTACCCACGCGCCACCGTCACTGGCGGCGCGTGGGGCCACGCGCCACCGCGGTGAACAGTAAACGGGGCAGCAGATCTGCCTCTTCTCTTTCTTTCTCTCTCGCCGGAGATGGCCTTCCGGTGACCTGCAAAGCAACAGAAAACACACAAACAAACGCACGAAGGTAGCTGGGTCGTTCTTCCTTCAGATCGTAGATCTGTTCTTCTCAGCCCGTTCCTCTTCTTCTTCTTCTTCTTCTTTTGCTTCACCGGAGATGGTCTTCCGATGACCTGCACACACAAACAAACACACACAAATAGCAGACAAGAATCAAAAATCAAAATTTTCCCGATCTGCTCTTCTCGGCTCCTTCATGTCTCGGATCCCTTTCTTCCTCTTCTTTTTCTTCTTCTTCGCCGGAAAGGGCGTCACATTATGACCTGCAACACGAACATATCACACAGCAAAACACACAAATCCATTTCATTTTTCTCTTCAAATCTTGGGTCTGTCCTTCCCGGGTCTGTTCGTCTTTGATTTGTCCAAAATGGGGCTGCTCTGTTCGGCTGGAGGAATGGAGGAGAGTGAGGATGGGCTGGTCTGTGTGGGTCTGACGGTGAGGAGAAGAGAAGGAGGCAAGGGAGGTCTGGAGAGGCTGGAGATCGGGAGAATAAGGAGAGAGTGAGGCTGGGCTGGGCTGGCCGGTTTGGTGTGGGCAGTGTGGGGGTCTCTGCTAGGCAAGTGGCTGGCGGCAAGGAGGAGAGGAGAGTGGAGGAGAGAGTGAGGGGCTGTCGAAGAGGAGAGCTGCTGTGGTGAGGGGTCGTGGATCTGCTCTTCTCCTCTCACCCACCGGCGGAAGGCCATCATTCTCTCAAAGGATACCTCTTTATTTATAGAGGTTTTTTCAAAGGCAAAACTCCAAACACAACCCTCAGCTTGCGTGCTTGTTTCAAATCAGTCCTTGATTTCCAAATTGTTCGATTCGACCCTGCATTAACTGTTAAATTCGCAATTTGTTCAATTTTGCCCCTATAACAAGATATTTTTGGATTTTTGTCTTTTTTTCTATTTTTTTCTTTTTTCTTCCGAAACATAAAAATAAGTAGGTCAAAATTTGGGTAGCAACAGATGCCCCCTCTTTACAATGCTTACGACTAAAGTCTTGCAAAAGACTTTAAATAGTAAGCGTTGTAAAGAAAAAATAGAATTGTGGAGATGGTCTCATTATGATGGGTGACCTACCCAGATAAAAGAATAGTTAGGAGGGTCTCAATGGTGACGGGTGACCTACCCGGGTCTGATTATGACGGGTGACCTGCCCGGGTTAGTAGAGTCTCGATAGTGACGGATGACTTACCCGGGTCTGATTATGACGGGTGACCTGCCCGGGTTAGTAGAGTCTCGATAGTGACGGATGACTTACCCGGGTCTGATTATGACGGGTGACCTGCCCGGATTAGTGGAGTCTCGATAGTGACGGATGACTTACCCGGGTCTGATTATGACGGGTGACCTGCCCGGGTTAGAAGAGTCTCGATAGTGACGGATGACTTACCCGGGTCTGATTATGACGGGTGACCTGCCCGGGTTAGATGGGGTCTCAATGGTGACGGGTGACCTGCCCGTGTCTCATTATGACGGGTGACCTACCCGGATTAGATGGGGTCTCAATGGTGACTGGTGACCTGCCCGGGTCTCATTATGATGGGTGACCTACCCGGAAGAAATGGGGTCTCAATGGTGACGGGTGACCTGCCCGGGTCTCATTATGACGGGTGACCTACCCGAATTAGATGGGGTCTCAATGGTGACGGGTGACCTGCCCGGGTCTCATTATGACGGGTGACCTACCCGGAAGAAATGGGGTCTCAATGGTGACGGGTGACCTGCCCGGGTCTCATTATGACGGGTGACCTACCCGGATTAGATGGGGTCTCAATGGTGACGGGTGACCTGCCCGGGTCTCATTATGACGGGTGACCTACCCGGATTAGATGGGGTCTCAATGGTGACGGGTGACCTGCCCGGGTCTCATCATGACGGGTGACCTACCCGGAAGAAACGGGGTCTCAATGGTGACGGGTGACCTACCCGGGTCTCATTATGACGGGTGACCTACCCGGAAGAAATGGGGTCTCAATGGTGACGGGTGACCTGCCCGGGTCTCATTATGACGGGTGACCTACCCGGATTAGATGGGGTCTCAATGGTGACGGGTGACCTGCCCGGGTCTCATTATGACGGGTGACCTACCCGAAAGAAACGGGGTCTCAATGGTGACGGGTGACCTACCCGGGTCTCATTATGATGGGTGACCTACTCAGCTGAAAAATGATGAAGATGGGGATGCAATGTGCATGATGATGCATGTATACTTACCTGAGAAATATAGGTCCCCTTTTCTTTGATGCTTCATTGTCATAAGATGTCTTTGTCTGATCTCCAAGGCTTTGTTGTCATTCATCCACCGAACTTAAGCACATTGCTTATTCTGGGCTATCTGCGATGATCTCTGCTCTCATTGTTTATCAAGTCTGACCTTGCCCCCAAGTGTGGTGTTGCTTGATTCATCGTGAAGGAGTGTAACAAATCATCCATCTTCTTGAATTCTCTAAATAACAGCTCTTTGGTTTGCGTATGTTCTGCTAACAATCATTGTAAGGATTGCTAATGCTGACCTCATCTTCGGTTGTCGATCAATCATGGAGTTTTCATCAATCGAATTGTATTTATTCCAGTATATGTCATCATTACCCTTCATGAAATTGTCAAGTCATCCATAAATGCATCCAGAACTCATCGGTGCATGCTCCGTGTTATCATCAATAAATTTCTCTCAGCTCATGAGAAAAGATGTACTGCTATCATCACCCACATTCATGCGATGAATTGTGCCTTGAACTGATGTAACTATTCAGCCATGCAATCTGAAACTCTTTGTCGTAGACTCAATTTCTTCTAAGCAAATTCTTCTTGTATGTGCAAAGAATTATGATATTGTCATTAACGAGTTCTTTCTGTCTCCCATATTCGTGCGGTGAACTGAACCTTAAGTCGATGGGCTTCAAATAAATTATTCCTCAATCAATCTTGGTGTGCATACTCTTCAACATTTATCAAAATGCCCCCATGCGACCATATCGTTGGAGACAAACAAATCTGCGAGTAAGCCGATATTCCAGAAATTTGAAGCTGCCCTTCAAATACAATGTTAATCTCAACCGTTGTTGGAGCTTGTTACACCATCATTCTCTACTAAGCAATTCTGCCTTGAGTTGACCTGTTGGTGCTCATTGGTGAATTTCACTAAATCATCATTTGCTTGTGCTTCTTTGCCCCAGGCTGATGTGAAATTATTTGCATTCCTATCAAGATTCACATGCTGGGCTTTCAAATCAAGAACTGTCAATATCAAGGATTCTGCAAAACCCAGTCACTGTCTTCTTTGTGTGTAAATCTTTTTGTTCTGAGATTACGTCACCAATTTAAAAAATCATGTGCATCCAAAGTCTAATCCTTGTAATAAAATCAAAGAGATGTCATTTGTTGAAAATCAAATTCATTTGGTCAAATATCCAAAACATGATATTCAATATTTTTGCAAACAGTAATTGACCCATTATGAGATTGAAATCGTCTTTTATGGGGTTTTCTGTGTTTCAATTCTAATCTCGGATTTTGGGGGTATGTCATGATGGAGTGATAATTTGCGGTTTTCAAAACAATTTAGAGCTGAGTAAAAACTTGAGGTTTCAGTTGAAAAATCTGTCTCATTTTTCAGTACTTACTTTATCAATATGCATAACAACTTGTAACTTTTTCATGAAATTATAACCCTTATGGAAAAACTCTAGCAAATTTGGAGAGCGCTACTTATCAGTTAAAATTGTTTGATTGATCAAGAAGGACTTTTACAAGCATGTAATGAGGCTATGGTTCATGGCTATAAAAGAAAGGGATATTCATAGGCTCAAAAAGGTGTTTAAGGGTTTCAAAGACCTAGGATCACCATCATCTAGTCGCTAACTCCTTTGCTCTTGTTGTTTTTGTAGAAGAGACCACATCAAAATACGTTAATTATCTTAACGTGATTTTTTTATCAATCAACCAATGCTCTAAGAATCTCTACAACCATGTCATTCCTTTCATTGACAATTTCAAACTTAAAAGGGAATACTAAAACCTGAATCATAATTTATCATCAAATGTTATTTCATCTCTTGTTGCACTCAATATAGTCTAACAAAACAATTCTGCAAGATCTTCATTTGATGGATAAATTATCTTGAATACTCGATAATCTTAATAACATTTCTTCCCATGTGAGGTTTGACCACAGATACCAACGGACATGGTATAGTTCAATATTCTGTTTTTTTTTCTTCAATTTTTTTCATCTTTTTTTCTTTTTTTTTTTTTTTTTTTTTTTTTTTTTTTTTGAACTTGTCCTTAGCATTGACTCTTGGTTTTTGTCATGTCCTATCTCCATTTGATTATTCCCAATGTTGGGTTTTCATTCTTGAGCATCCCCCTTCTGTTGATTCTAATATTGCCACTGTATTCTCAAACTACAAATCTCTTATTTGCCCCTACTGTATTTGCCCCCAGTGTATTTGCCCTCAGTGTGAGGGTGTGATCCATGTCGGGTGTTTTCAAAGAAATATAATATCAGGCTCAAATTGGGGTTAACAAGGGATACATATTTCAATAATAGTGAAAGAAATAAACAAAGATGGCCTTTTGTCATTTCAAGCAAAATCGGTTTTAACTGATAAATTTTGACCTCGTCCAATGTAATGATTTGGACGTGCAAGAGTCATGATTCGCGGGTCCATAACTACCGAATCCATTACATGTCAATATGCATACCAATAAAGCTTCGTTCTATGATGTGGTTCAAAAACTCGGTGTATGGGCTCAAAAATTATTCAGTCATCTGGTATTGGTCATCATGTCTTTTCACAAAAGTTGGGTCAATTATGCAATTAAAATACATTTAATTTTCAAAAATGATAAACTTTAAATTTTGTATGTTGGAGTTTGATCAAAATATTTTGTCAAAAATAAGAATGCAAACATCTCTTGATTTCAAAACAACAAAAAGATAAGGAAAACACATGCTTCAATGAACTGATGATTTAAACACAAAACAAAATGATAGCCGATGAGATTCCATGAGCAAATTATTGACGATGCGACACTTTTCTCAGAGTTTCCAAACAATCTTATCTGCATTGTCACTGCTCATTGATCTCGCTTATGCTCGCGATGATTTATTGCTGACATTGTCGACGATAACATCCTCCACAAAACTTGACTTGCCTTTTGCTGATTAACTTCCACACTTGATTACTGAAATTCTTGCAATTATTCATCTCTCTCATCTGGATTATGTCGCAAAGAGAAGGCAATTTTATATGCGCTTCACCGCGCTCTTCATTAGACATAAGAAGTGAATCAAGCTTGGAAGCACTCTTGTCAAAACACCAAAGTGCGCAAATCATAAAAATTTCATCATACAACGAAGAGACTCTTTTTGCGGCAAACTCGCTTCTTCGAGCAATGTAATCTTGCAGTGCACATACTTTGACTTCTCAGACACTGGAACAAATTCAACAGTATCCTATTATGTCTTCTCACTCAAGACATTTGTCTTCGCTTTAACAGACAAAATTGTGCGCAAAATAACATGGTCTTCTGTGCGTGGCGGCATAAAACTCCTTGATTGACAGTGCCACAAAAACTCCACATGATCCGGAGAGAAATCAATTGATACTTAAATGGACTGACAACTTCTTTGATCGATGCTTGCTTTCTGAAATGGACTCGTATACGGACTACCCACACCCCTTCAAAGGAAACCCGAATTGTCCACAATCTCCCTTGATGATTGCATTAATACTTTGCAGATGATATCTGGGCATATGTTCCACCTGATTTCACTAGAGAGCAGAGAACTTTGTTGTTGGCTTGCAGAAGAAACATGAATAATGGCTCTATATCGGTGTCAGTTCTTCTCAGCAACGTCAGCTGTCCAATGACTCTTGACCCTTCGGAGGATAACAAATTGAGGGACCTCTATTTCAAAACTGTGGGAATGCATGTTGAAATGCATATGCATGTTTTTCTTTTTTTTTTTTTTTGACAAACTTGCCCTTTAAAGAGCGACACGTGGTTGTAACGACTGCATGCTAAACAAAAACTGTGAGAATGCATGTTGAAATGTATATGCATGTTCCCTGTTTTTTTTTTTTTTTACGGACTTGACCTTCGAGGAGGGACACGTGATCGTAACAATTGCATGATAAACAAAAATTATGAGAATGCATGTTAAAATAAATATGTTTTTTTTTTTTTTTTTTGACAAACTCGTCTTTCGAGGAGTGACACATGCACAAACTCGTCTTTCGAGGAGTGACACATGCTTATAACAATTGTATGATACACAAAAAATATGGGAATGCATGTTAAAATGCATGTGCAAATTTATTTTATTATTATTTTTTTTTTTTACAGACTTGTCTTTCGAGGAAGTGACACCTGACTGTAGCAATTGTATGACAAACAAAAATTTGATTTTTGCTTAAACCCTACAATGAAAATTTCTTAAATGATGGTTACTGTGTCACCCAAAATTCTTGAATTCAAAATGGCTCGAGAAGAGTTTGCCTTAATACAAAACAAAATGAGAGGAGCATACACCCTAATGATTGGTTCTATTCTTTGCACAACAAATGGTGAGTTTGCTACTTTGGGCTCTAAACAGGGTCTCTTGCTGTCCCAGTGATCACCCTCGTAAAGGCAATATGGGGTCTTAAAAGATAATGGGATGGCACGTATACCAACCACTACCATCTAAGCTCTCAGCGAAGAGTTGGGGTTTACACAAACTTCAACCTTGACTCAAGTCATAGGTAAGCTGCTAGTCCCCCACGTAACTTAAAGTTGCAAACCACAATGACGTAATTCAAATAAATTAACAATGCATGAACATATGTACATATGGACGAAAATAAAAAATACAAAAAACTTGCTAAAAATAAACACAAAAAATCCATACAAATTGAAACAAATAAATCACATCAAAATATTCAAAGCTTAGTCCAATATTTTTTTAGAAAAAATACCGTCCCCAGTGGAGTCGCCATTCTGTCGCACGTCGCCGCGCGGCGTCCCGGGAGGGATCCTGGCTCTCGCAGTGGAGTTGAGAAGGAGTCGCCACCTGGTTGTTGAGGGTCGCTAGGAATACCCGATTTGTACTGGTCTGCTCAGAGATTCAAGGGTAGGGGACTGGTTGCGTAAAGGGAAGGTATTAGCACCCCTAATACGCCTTACCTGAGATAAGCTGCATTGTCTATTTCGATGTGATTTTGAATGTTTCAATAAGTCATATTTATTCACACAAAAAATGTTTCGATTGAAAAAGAAGTCGATCACCACTTAGAATAATCCTGTGAATTTTATTGATTATTATCATTCCCGTCGAATATTTTGGATATTAACCCCTTAGAATTTATTTATCCAAACACCGAAAAGTGAATAATAGCATACTATTCCCGCCGAATATTTTGGATAATATTTATTTATCCAAACACCGAACAGTGAATAATAGCATACTATTCCCCCGAATATTTTGGATTTTAAACCCCTTAAGATTTATTTATCCGAATACCGAAAGTGAATAATAAATTCCCAAAAAGTAAGATTTTTATATTTTTGAAATATTGATCAATACCCTTTTGATTTTTACAAAGAAAACACATTTTTTATTTCATTTTATATTTCTTTTTTTTCTTTATCAAAACAAACATAAAATTGAATAAATAAAACACAACACACACACACAATCTCTTTTTCATTCCTTTTTCATCACATTTTAAAAATAAAATACAACTCACACACATTGTCTTTTTCATTTCTTTTTCATTACATTTCACAAATAACAATTAAAATACAATAAATTCAAATAAAACACATAAACATAAAGAAAAATACAAAAAGGACTTCAGGAACAGTGGCAGCAGTGCAGGGGCTGGTGGCGCGTCTACCCACGCGCCACCGTCACTGGCGGCGCGTGGGGCCACGCGCCACCGCGGTGAACAGTAAACGGGGCAGCAGATCTGCCTCTTCTCTTTCTTTCTCTCGCCGGAGATGGCCTTCCGGTGACCTGCAAAGCAACAGAAAACACACAAACAAACGCACGAAGGTAGCTGGGTCGTTCTTCCTTCAGATCGTAGATCTGTTCTTCTCAGCCCGTTCCTCTTCTTCTTCTTCTTCTTCTTCTTCTTCTTTTGCTTCACCGGAGATGGTCTTCCGATGACCTGCACACACAAACAAACACACACAAATAGCAGACAAGAATCAAAAATCAAAATTTTCCCGATCTGCTCTTCTCGGCTCCTTCATGTCTCGGATCCCTTTCTTCCTCTTCTTTTTCTTCTTCTTCGCCGGAAAGGGCGTCACATTATGACCTGCAACACGAACATATCACACAGCAAAACACACAAATCCATTTCATTTTTCTCTTCAAATCTTGGGTCTGTCCTTCCCGGGTCTGTTCGTCTTTGATTTGTCCAAAATGGGGCTGCTCTGTTCGGCTGGAGGAATGGAGGAGAGTGAGGATGGGCTGGTCTGTGTGGGTCTGACGGTGAGGAGAAGAGAAGGAGGCAAGGGAGGTCTGGAGAGGCTGGAGATCGGGAGAATAAGGAGAGAGTGAGGCTGGGCTGGGCTGGCCGGTTTGGTGTGGGCAGTGTGGGGGTCTCTGCTAGGCAAGTGGCTGGCGGCAAGGAGGAGAGGAGAGTGGAGGAGAGAGTGAGGGGCTGTCGAAGAGGAGAGCTGCTGTGGTGAGGGGTCGTGGATCTGCTCTTCTCCTCTCACCCACCGGCGGAAGGCCATCATTCTCTCAAAGGATACCTCTTTATTTATAGAGGTTTTTTCAAAGGCAAAACTCCAAACACAACCCTCAGCTTGCGTGCTTGTTTCAAATCAGTCCTTGATTTCCAAATTGTTCGATTCGACCCTGCATTAACTGTTAAATTCGCAATTTGTTCAATTTTGCCCCTATAACAAGATATTTTTGGATTTTTGTCTTTTTTTCTATTTTTTTCTTTTTTCTTCCGAAACATAAAAATAAGTAGGTCAAAATTTGGGTAGCAACAATTATAATGATGTAATTACTACTGTGTCTTTCAATCCATAAAAAGTTATTGTTAGTTTTGGAGGTATTTTTGACTTTTTCATTGCACCTGTTGTCATAAACTAGTTGTTTGTCTCTTTTTAGATTATTTTTTGAACGGTGAAACATGATTTTACCTCTAGAATCAGACAAAAGAACATTGACTGGGCAAGGGTATTTTAGATATTTTAATCTGTTCATGAACAATTAAATAATTATTTTACCCTTGAATGAGACAAAAGATGAGAGTTGTCAGTGAGGGTATTATACTTTGAGTACAAAGAGTATATATTAGACTTGTTATCCCACATTAGAGAAGAAAGACTTTCATCAAGTGTTTATATAATAGAATTTGAAATGAGATAGTAACCAACAAATAAAGTAGAGCGAGCTCGTGTATATAAGGATGAGTTGAGTAAGAGGAAAATCTCTGATTCACTCCCCTCCGTGTGAGACAACACTTATACCCTCTAAAATTTGTCTTCTTATTAAAATATTTTTTGATGACTCTTAAACTTAAATCATAATAATTGTAACAGTTGAAAATTTATTTTTAATAGCCACAAATCTAAAACATTTTTTGTTTAGTTTTTTCAACAACTATAACTGTCAAAATAACTTAATTTCTTAACAACTATATTTTAAATTGTTATAACAACCATTTTAATTTCATAATAAATTTAAGCATGATTGTCTATAAATATCATGTTTTTTTTTTTCAAACAAGAAACAACCCGATATATTTTTTCCTTTTAGTTTATTAATCTTCTTTCTTTTCAAGCTGTTTTTGTTATATCATCTTTTGCTGAGGAAAAACTTGTAAAATCATGAAAGGTACCTTATTGTTGGAAAAATATCTTTAAGGACAATGCCTAAATACGCCTCGAGTTTTTTTTTTTTACTTTAACTAAGTATTTCCCTTGTATTTCACCAAAATAAAATTAGATATAATAATTTGAACCAAACTGGAAGAATAGAAAGTTTTTTAGTATTTTTTAATCTGAACTAGTTTGTTTTCATTTTTGGTTTACCAATTTTAGACTTTTAGCTTAAAAAACCAAAACTAAACTGAACTGAAAGTTTTAAAAAACACTCTAATCGGTTTAATCAGTTTTTTTTAATAGTTAATTTTTTCTCAATTTTTTTTTTTTGTTATCGATTTAATCATTTTTTTTATGATCCATGTGCTGAAGGACCTTGGTAGCATAGTTAGTCTATGATATATATATATATATATATATATATATATATATATATATATATATATATTACCTATTTCAATAATTCCCATTGTCTCCCTAATGATGAGGAGGAGGCTGCAGGACAAGTTTACTATTTATTATGAGGAATAATTGCGTCTTTTATAGGATTTATAGGCTATTATTGAGCCTGGTCTTTTCTCTGTAATTGCATGGTGAAAATTTCTTTAAAATAAAAAAAAATGTACAATATTTATTTTTAAAAATATTTTTTTGTTTGAAAATATATCAAGATAATATTTTTTATTTTTAATAAATTATTTCACATCAAAATAATTTAAGAACACAGAATATTTTAATTTAAAATAAAATATAAAAATAAAATATTTTCAAAAATATTATAATAACGCACCCAGAGGTTCATATTTCATTTGATAGGGCAAATCAAGGAAACAGTACGATCTATGAAAGATTAGCAAGTTTATGTATTGCTGGGCTATCTTGCATCACACGTCAAAGATCTTTATAGTACAGCAACCTGCAGGTATTAATGGCTCCCAGCCAATGAACTTCACTTCAGAAAAAGTAAGACCAAATTTTTTGACCAATCAAGATCTTTTTAGATTACTGGGTTTCTAGATTTTGAGCCATATGATCCATATATGATCCACGGTTGTAAATTTAGTTTCATCTTATTTTTATTGAAATAAATGTTTCTTATCGATTAAGAAAATAAGAAACGTTATTTTTTTTATTTCGGTTTAAATTTTAATTCATTCCTGATTTTTCAGTCAAATACAGGTTGAAATATCTTGGAATAGTTTTTACCGTTCTGTTTCGGTCAAATATTATTTTTATTAAATAATGAATAATTTTACAATGTCAATTATATCTTTTAACCCGACTGTTACATTGAGATGAAATTTTACGAGTAGTCTCTTGACATATTTATATATATTATGTTAAAATTTCATATCAATAAGAGAATATAATAAGCTTGCCACATTGATGATGACATTCTCGTAATATTATACACGCTCATAATTTTGTTCAGAAAAATTATTTTATTATGTCTTTTTTTAGATTAAATTGAACAATTCAAACAATTTAACTTTTAGATTTCAAGTAATTTTTTTTAAATTAATATATTTAATTATATATAAACAATATAATCTCAAAATAATACACCTAACACTTTAAAACTGAAATATTCCGAACGAAATTGAAAACATTAATATGATCTATTAATTATGTATCGGAAAATAAACAAAGAAAGTTCATCCGAATAGTCCAAAATGAATAAGATAAACTCAAAATGCAATAGTTTTTGAAACTTTAATGCAGATTCTTGCAGGCAGCAGGCATTTAAGTGATGCGACCTGGCTAGCTGCAGCCCTTTCTACCTAGAGCTGGAAATGCAATCCTTTAATGCAGTAGGTAGGATCTACGAATGCAGCTACAGTTGACTCTCAAGACAAGAAGGGAAAAGATGGCCCACTTGTAAATTGACAACAAGGCTCGATATTCCACCACCAAAATTGGATATTTACTGTAGCTTACCTGAATGTTGTAATTTTTATTTTTTTATAACCGGGGTGTTCGGGCCAGCTTGCGTATACCACAACTAAATTCCCGGGCTCACTGAACATCCTGCAAACTCAATGAGCATGTAAGGCACCACGGGGGTGACAGGCGTGGCTGATAAGGTTTGAACCTGGGGTGAGAGGAAGGGAGAAGCCCTTCATGACCACTAGGTCAAGACCCTCAATGTTGTAAATTATTGTGGTTGGTTATGGATTGTTTATTGTACTATTTATAATTAAATATATTAATTTTTAAAAAAAATAATTCAAATTTAAAAATAAAATTATTTAGAGTCGTGCAATTTAATCTAAAAAAACACAATAAAATAACTTTACAAAAAATAATTATGAATATATAATATTATAAAAATATCATCATTAATCTGAATATCACAAGGTCATTATATTCTTTGATTGTTCTAAAATTTTAACATAATATATATAGATATGTTAAGAGACTCTTCGTAAATTTTAATCTCAATCTCATGATCGGTCAATTACCAGATATGATTAATATTATAAAATTATTTATTATTTAAAAAATCACTTCAGTAATGAAATAGAGTCAAGATGAGATGTGAGTAGTTTTTTCCTGGATAATTTGAACCAAACATTTCATATCTTGAGTTAAATTCTATTCTGTTCTAGATTTTTTGGTTAAATATCAGCCAAAACATTCCAATTTAGTTATGCCCGTTCTATTTCGGCCAAATAGTGTTTTTTTAAACAATAAATAATTCTATAATATCAATCATATTTCTTAATCCAACCATTAGATTGAAATAAAATTTTACAAAAAATCTATTGATATATTTATATATATTATATTAAAATTTCAGAACAATAAAAAATACAGTAAATTTACAAAGATTAATGATAACATTCTCATACTATTATATATATATATATATATATATATATATATATATATAATAAAACACACAGAAACTACACAAAACCGAAACATTATATTTCAATTAAAAAAACAAAACACCAATCAAAACAACACAACGGTATTTATAAATCAAAACGGTATTGATAAATTTGCATGAAACATCAGAGTGTTCGGCAAATGCTTCAAAATTTCTCCTGACTACAAAACTGTCAGAGATAAGATTCAACTTCTGCTCCGCCCTACACCATCATACTAACATTACCACCTTCCATAGCAAGCAGGCTTCGAAAAACGAAAGGAACGAGTTCTAGTACAATTAACAAAACTAAAAAGGTTTAAAACTATCGCATGTAGTTATACCATAAAGAAGTAAATCTACATGATCAAAAGAGTAAATCCTACTTCATGACAGAGAATGTCAATGTTTGTCGCCATTTATGTTTTCTTCCAGGATCTGTACAGTAGTCTCCGAGTTTCCAGTGGCCGGAAACTCATCTTTAACATTTTCTGAAGTCTCTTCCAAGTCCATGTCGCCGGAATCAGCACCCAGTCCCTCAACTGGAGATGCTTCCATGTCCAAATCTTTCGCTGCAGTTCTATCATCTTCAGAATCACTCTCACCGTAACTACAATCATTTTGAGGAGAGCCCCCTCCAGTGCTAACATTCACTTCCACCATCTCAGAATCTTTACCTGGTAACCACTGCTGCAGTGGAGCTGCATCGGTAATAACTTTACCAGTTCTCAATCTCTCCCGATAACCCTCCATTTCTATCTTGTATCGTTCTTTATCTTTAAGAGCCTTGTCCTGATAAACCTGGTCCGCAGAGATATCAATGAAGCTCAGAAGGTTAATCAGGAGAAATGGCAAAAAGGAAATGGAATCATGCATAAGATGTAAAAATTCCGTACCACTTTCTGGGAATCGTTTATTTTGTTCCATAGCTCACCAATCATCCTACTGATCTCTCTATCCTTTCCGGGGTAAAGTGGCTTGAGTCTTGCATGCTGCTCAGCAAAGAAGAAATTATAGCCACTTCTATTAGGTTTTGGATGAGCAGGGTCCCTTCTTTTTATCTCACTTTTCTTTCTGCGGCGCCGTCGTGTACCTGGCACAGCTTGTGTGTTACCACTATTGTTGGCAGGCACCCTACGAGGCTGTGGCACTTGCCATGATTGGTTCTGCGGCGGCGCCTGATACAGAACACCTTTGAGTTTCTCTGAACCTACTGTCACAGTAACAAGATATCCACTCTCGAATTTCCCATCAATTACCCCTATCACTGGAGAATTTGCAGATGATCCTGGCATTGCTACAGCAGTAAGAACAACAGAATTTGATTAGAAAACTCAACCACCTACATTTTAGAAGTAGGTACATGTAAAAGGAAATAACAAGCAGGCAAAATCAGATTGCAGATGCATCTGAATCTAAGAAACAATCATCGGGAATTGTAAGAAACTAAACCTGGAGAGGTCGCTAATGCATTGCTGCAACCTTTTCTTTTTTTTTCATTCTGTTTTATTACAGAAAAATGCAGATTTATCTACTCAAGATATTCAGAAAGCATCTTCCATTTTCAAAGCCTATTGGACATTCAATTTTCTCTACATAGTATCCAATTTATTGACAAATTTTTCAGAAGATCAGCAATTAAATTACAATTGAGAAAATATTCCAATCCTAGATAAACCTTGGAGAAAAATGACAGCAGCAGGTTTATAGACAGAAGAGAGACACCTCTACGCAGCTCTGCAATGTTTGCTGTTTGTTGTTTGACCGTGGCAGCTTGGTATTCCGGTGACGGCTGCACAGTCACTTGAGCTGGACTTTGTGATATCAATGAACTCTGCAAAGGAACTGCAAAAAAATGTATGGTTTTGAAATATAAACACAACCCAAATCAAGTTTTGAAAAGGGGGGTTTCTTCAGTGCACTGACCAGGAGAGGCAGGGCTCCAACTCCGAGCTTTGAAGTAGTAAAGTTGTTCATAATGTCGAAGCAAGGAACCATAGTACTTGCGGAGCACAAAAGATGCATTCGTGGCAGTAGATGGAAAGTTGAAAACACCAGTCACTTCTTTCCATCTTCTCTCTCTAATAATCTGCAAATCCATTATGCAAATCAATGTAACTGTGCGAATTCATAGCTGATGAAATAGCCACAAATTGTATGGCAACAATCAGGGTTTCCTCTACATGCATCATCAGTTACACCTTATTAATAGCTGTATCTTGCAGAAAGTCAGAAGTCAATTTCAAAGTCACTGAAAAACTAGTAGAGGGTTCTGTTTAGCATTGCGTTTAAAAGTGTTTTTGAAAAATAAATAAATTATTTTATACTTTAAATTAAAAATATTTGATGTTTTTAGATTGTTTTCATTTAATGATATCAAAATTAATTTTTATTTATTTTAAAAAATCATTTTAATGCATTTATGAATGAAAAACACTTTAAAAAACAATTTCAGTGTAACTTCCGTTACACTCTCAAACAGGTAACATCTTCATTATTCAATATTACCAGCTAATGACTTGTGCAAAATCAGGCAATTAAAAGGCATTATTTGAAAAACATTATGCGAGAACAACATGCAGGAAACATATCATTTTGACATCGCAGCTGTAATAACCTTGTTAGAGAAACAAGAAGCAGTTTCAAGTATCCAAAGGAAGATGAAGCAATGATATCTTTTAGAAACATACATGCACAGATAAGCTTTTAGTTGTTTGGAAACTCAAGGAATATAGATTCCAGATGATCTAATTATCTGGCAAGATTTTATATGATGACTTCATTAGGCATTTTAGTTTCATGGCAGCTATAAACAGTCTTTCAGAAAACTTTCCATGCGTCAAATCAGGAAGCATGATCAAGTGCATAACGAAATTTAACCCGAATCCATCCATTAACACAGTTTATAAACAAAACTATTAAAGAAAAAAAAAACCACACAACTAAAAGAAGTTTCAAGCTACCTTCTCGATACCACCTCGAGATGTTACCTCCACAAAAAGCCGATGCAAGTTCAGTTCCTTACCCCCTATTATAGGGATCCTGCAATCGAAATTTACATTAAGGAATGCAATGAAAGGACAAATCCATGTCTAAGAAGCTATAATCTGTGTTCTCCTCCACTACTGTAATAAATCAGTTCTTCGCAAGGAAACTCTACTTTAAAGCGACAACAGTTTGAAACTTTATAAACTCTCGGGTTGAAAACACAATCATCTTTATGAACTTTCCTTATTGAATTACTAATTGCGGTCAGTTTAGAAACATCGGGCCAGACTCAGAAAACCTTTTTGTTATCTTTGCTTTGCAACTTCAAAAATATCCAAAATCTACCAAAAACGAAAAGCTTGTACCAACATTTTTCTGATCATTGGAAATTAACTATGCAATTTGTTCCTCTACCTTGAACTTCCAACCAGCTTTTAACAAATACTATATTAAGATTATCTACAGCTAACAGTCACTAATGGAAAAATAAAATTCTAATAATTGACCGTTGTACATTAAACGAGCTTGTGACTACAGTTGCTAATAAAAGTGACTTGCAATAGAGCTCGTAAACTACTGCCAAATACGGAGAGGTTGGCATAACATTTGCAGGAAGCATTGATACCATTCTTTGTAAAATATTGTTGATAAAAATAAGGTAAGGGACCAAGTAACATGAACACAAATATCAGAGAAAAAGAAACGATGATAAGAGAAGTAGTAGCGCATACATTTGATCCAAAATTACACACGGTAGACAATCAAAACGCAAAATCCATAAGTTGAAACAAAGCTAACCACCAACGCGAAGAAGCTTACATGAACTTGGTCCCCATGGCAGCATGGAACTTCTCCAAAGTTTCCATAAAGAGATTAGGACTAACAATAACATCCTCATATGTGGCCCCAGGTGTCGGATATTGAACATTGTTCATAACTGGTTCATTCAAAAGCGTTGGACTCTGCTTGGCACAAGAAGTCGATGCCATCGCCAACTCCCTTTCAGAAACCCCACATCAGTCTGTCCTTCCCTATAAAAACCATCAGAAATTGTCCTATTCACACACCTCACTAGAGACAAATTCAAGTAAAAAATCTACCTAAGAAGAGTGACTGCACGAAGATGAAAGAGCTTAAAGAGATCAATAAACAAACAAAACTTGCAGGTGAAAGTGACTGCGTGCAGAAGATGGAATAAACAAGGACTCGTCAAGGATATTGCCAAAAAGTACGATTTTTTCCTGTGCAGAATCCAAAAGATTAAACTTTAAAGAAAGGCCATGGTTTAAAGAAAAAATAGAGCAGAATTTATTAAACATTAAAAAACAATACTAGTAATGCACTAATGAAACATAAGAAACTTAATTTGATGTTTATGAACAACCTCAGTCGATTCAATACAAAGTCCAAGACAAGTGACAGGTACATTATGATAGCTGTCAAGGCCATGATGGATGTAACACAAAAAGATCCCATCAAAGCTCAAAGCTCAGATTTCAGACTTTTCAAAACGCATACACAGAGACCCAAAAGTGTGACAATCCCCTTTTAGGCTCTAGTAATAATAATAATAATAATAATAATAAATGCAGAAACCAAAAAGTCTTAGCTTTTTCTCAGATGTACAGACCTATAATGCCACCCAAGCAGCAGCTCCTTGCCTGACATTCCAAGGATATGCTGGTGTGGTCGCTTGGATAAATAAATGTACATGATATATATATACACACGCACCAAAAAGTCTTAGCTTTTTCTCAGATGTACAGGCCTATAATGCTACCCATGCAGCAGCTATTTCCTTGCCTGACATTCTAAAGATATGCTAGTCTGGTCGCTTGCATAAATAAACTAGTTTCTTTTTGTTATCTGTTGCATTTATCTGACACAGTGTTACAGAGCCAAGGTGGGGTTTCTGTGGGGTAGTTGTCTATCAATCAAGAAAGAACAAGCCTAAAAGACCCATCTTTGAATTTCAAAATCAAGATTCAAGACCCACAAAAACTTTTCTTGATTTCTTCGTCAAGGGAGGACAAAAAAATGCTTACATAAAATAGATAAAAGGGAAATGATACAGTAATGAATTTATTTTGTTTTGGTGTTACTTTTCTATTGTTCTTGGGTTTGATATGATAAAAGAATAGAAACCCAGATGCAGAAACGATCATAGCAGAAAGTTTAATATTGTATAAGCACAAGAGATTTAAATAATGATAAAAAAGAAAAGGACTTACCTACAGTGAGTGGGGGAGAGAGTTCCAAAATGAAATAACAAGAGAGGAGGAAGCTTTTTAACAATAAACCCTATTTAATCACCCAAAATAAAAGAGAGATTATCAATGTATAAACTATGTTTATCTCTCTCTATTTTGATTATTTTTGCATAGAGATAAGCATGGAAGGAGATGAAAAACCCACCTTGTATACCTATAAATACACAAGTCCACAAAAATAAAAATAAAAAAATGATATACGGTGGGGGTGACCGAATCAAAGGAGCTAAAAATGGGTTTCAATAATCATGGCAATATAATTAGAAATTAATTACAAATTAAACATTTTGATTATTGCTAATGGTGGCATAGCAATGGAGGCAAAGTTTTTTTTTATTTTCTTAAATAATTTGAGGAGAAAATGACAAAAACAAAACGTGCCCTTTTGACTCCCCTTTTGAAACGGTAAAAAAAATAAAATAAAATCACAAAGAGATAAGGCCCATAAAAAATATTTGAAGGGGATGATGAGATATGGGTGGCGAGACAATAGTGATGAGGTGAATAATCACTTTAGAACAAGTCCTCCTCCAAGAAATCATCGATCTCTTTATTTTTAATTTCTAGGTATTGTTTGGCACAAGGATATCAATCTCGTTTGTTTCCGCCAAAATATTTTGTACCAGTAAAAAAAACAAGGCAAAATAATGTTATTTTTATCTCGGTTTAAATTATGATCTGTTACGGATTTTTTCAGTCAAATACCAGCCGAAACATTTCGGTTCCATTTCGGCCATTCCGTTTCGGTCAAATAGCATTTTTTTTTAAATAATGAATAATTTTACAATATCAATCATATCTCTTAATCCGACCGTTAGACTGAGATGAAATCTTATGAAGAGTATTTTAACATATTTATATATCTTATGTTAAAATTTCAGAGCAATTAAAAAATATAATGACCTTGCGAGATTAATTATGGTATTCTCATAATATTATACATGCTCATAATTTTGTTCAGAAAAATCATTTTATTGTGTCTTTTTTAGATTCAATTGTACATTTCTAAATAATTTTATTTTTGGATTTTAAACTAATTTTTTTTTAATTAATATATTTAATTATATATACATAAACAGTACAACTCCGAAACAGCGCGTCAAAACGCTCCAAAACCAAAACATCCTGTTCCAATTGAAAAAAAAAAAAAAAACACTAACTGAAACAATATTGACAACCTTGGTTTGTCTTTGACATTGTGTTTCAAAAAAAATGAAAATTTTTTATTTTTATTTTTATATTAAATTAAAAATATTTGTTGTTTTTATATCATTTTCATGATATCAAAATAATTTTCTTAAAAAATAATTTAATATATTTCTGAATGAAAAATATTTTACAACTCGAACACACTTACAAAATGAAAATAATTGCCATCACCAATAAATGTATTTGTAATAGAGAGGAAATTATACGATTGATAAATGACTTTGTTCTTGTTAGGCTAGCTTCTTAGGGTTTCATTTATGGTGGTGATTCCACTCAACAACATAGTTCATGTCCCTAGACCTTGTAAATTGTAGTGGGGTCCAGGAAGGGGTGTGTGTTCAAGATTGTGCTTTGACTTGTTATGTGTTATATTAATTTTTTAATGTAGTATATAATATTTAAGTATTGTTAATATGTTTTTTTGATTAAAAAAAAAACAATTATGGATATAAAATTACTATTAAAAACACAATAAACCGTGTGGGTTTTTGCCCTGTTCACCCTCTCACATAACACTATTCATTGCGCCAGTGCACGCCCGAAAATGGCCCTCGGGCGCGCGGCGAGAAGGGGCTGGCAGGCAGGGATAGAATCGGTTTTTCCGTTTAATTTTCTATTTTTTTTTTTAAATATTCATTTGTGAACAGTGTATTGACGATTTAGTCCCCAATAATAAGACAAAATCAGGCTTCCGGCTTAGGGGCACCGGCGTCATTGCACACGGCCGGCCCGGTCCGGTCCGGTCCGCCGTAACTTTTGGATTTTTTATTATTTTCTGAAATGGCTAAATACGGTTTTAGCCCCTAATAAGACAAAAACACTGAATTGGGTGCAGGGGTGGAACGGTAATTGGCCCTATTTTCCGAATTTTATAATCGGCGTCTGTCAGGGCGTGAGGCGCACGCGCCAGGCGGAGTCCCGCCTCACGCCCTGTTTAGGCGGCGCGTGCGGCCTTATCCGGTGGACGGAAATGGTATTCCGGGTGACAGAACGATGCGCCGCCGCGTGGTCTTCCTCCCGCGGTGGTGCGTGTAACCACCAGATGTCCGTGGACGCGGCGGAGGCCGGTTGAAGCCGCCGGCCACGTTTCTCTCTCTCCGGAATGGCAAAGTTGCACTTCGGTCCTTCTACTTTCAATTTCCGGGTTGGCTGTATATAACTCAATCAATTAGGTACAAAAGTTCCGATTTTTGCAATTTCATCCTCTGATTTCAATTGACAATAAATGTAAGTTGCATTTCAGCCCTTTGACTTTTAATTTTTTAATTTCAGCCCTTGATATTTGATTTTCATTTCAGCCCTTACACTTTATGTTTTTTTTTATCCCTACTTTAATCCATGTATATATAAGTGTATTTAACACAATAATAATAATAATAATAATAATAATAATAATAATAATTTAATTATTTTTCATTCTTACTCTTTTGTTTTTTTTTTCCCTCCCGATAATTTGATAAGTTTTTTTTTTTTGCCAGTATAGCCATGGTAATTTTGTTTTTATCTTTTGTTAAAGTTTCTAAGATATTTTTAATCTTTCATTTATTTTTGTTTCTTTCATTATTGACATAATAATAATAATAGTGATTATTATTAATATTATAAGAATAGTGCTTATGTTTTCTATTATTATAATAATAGTGATTATTTATTCTTTCATAGTAAAAATAATAATAATAATAATTTTTAATTGGTTTTTCTTGCTTGCTGTTTTGTTCATGCTTTTTATTTTTTTCCTTGGTATAATTTAATAATTTTTGATTGTTTTTATTCTAGCGGCAATAATAATTTTAGATGTTAAGACTCCGATGTTGCTATTGTTATAATATTTTAAATGAATATTGCTTCCTTTTCTCTGTTGATTTTTTTATTTGCTCTTTCTATTAATTGATTTAAATAATTTTATTATCTGCACAATAATGATTTCAATAATTTTTTTTTCTTATTCAAATATTTTGCTCTTTTTTCTAATGTTAGTGCGCGCTCTTTTGTGATCGTTTATAACGCAATACCTATATTCTAAAAGATGTAATCTATGCTTAAACTCAGCTCAAAATTTTAAACATTTGATCTTTTAATCTATAATTTTTATTTACTTATATCATATAAATTAATCATTGTAGATTTAATTATGTTAAATTATATGCAAAAAAATACCCGCGGCAACGCGCGGGCAATTAGCTAGTATATATATAAAAGGCGTGGGTGTTTATAAAAGGCGTGGGTGTTTCACTGTACACCCACGCACTGTGCACATAGACTCAGTGCACTGTGGATTGCAACAGTGTTTTTTTTTTTTCCTGCTTTTTTTTTATTTTATTATTACGCTCCTCTTTTTCTTTTTTTTTTCGTTTCTTCTTTTTTTTTTTTCTTTTTTTTCCTAATTCTTCTTCTTCTTCTTTTTTTTCCTTTGTTTTTTGCTTCTTCTTTTTTTGCTTTTTTTTTTTTTTGTATTTTTTCCTTATTATATATTTTTTTCATTTTTTCTTATTATATTTTTTTTTCTACTTATATTGGTTTTTTGTTTTTTAATAATCGGGGTGTCCGAGCTCGCTTAAATGCACCACGATTAATCTTCATATCCAAAATTTTTTTATAACCAGGGTGTCCAGGCCAACTTATGCATACCACGACACTCCCCGGACCCATATTTTTTTTCTAAAGTGCTTTCCTGCTGGTACATTTTTTTTTTCTTTTTTTTTATACTTTTGTTTTATTCACTTATACATTTTTTTTTATAACCGGGATCTCCGACCAGCTTAAGCACACCTCGACTAATTCTTGGGCCGAATTTTTTAAAAAACAATATAGATTGCTACAGTGCTTTCACGCTTATACTTTTTTTTTGTTTTCTTTCGCTTATATATTTTTTTGTAACCATGGTCTCTCAGCCAGCTTAAGCTCTTTTTATCACTTATACATTTTTTTCACTTATATATTTTTTTTTCCAATTATATACAGATTTATTATTTTGTCTAAATTTATGCTATGATAAAAAAAATCATACATAATAAATATTTTTTTACGTTGAAAAAAATATGATTTCGCCCGCGACGAGGCGTGGGTGCCATGGCTAGATGTTTTCTTTTATTTTCATTTGTTCTTTGGATTAGATGATTTTTATAATTTTATTATTTGCGCAATAATAATGATAATTTTAGTGATTATTTTTTTATAAAAATCTTTTGATTTTTTTTAAAAAGATTTTCCTTAAATTTTAATTTATATCGGTGATCATCTTAAAAGTAATATTACTCTTTTTTTCCCTTTATTCATTTTTTTTTTGTTTTCTGTTTCTTTATTTGTTCTTTAGATTATATGATTTTTATGATTTTATTATTTATGCAATAATAATGATAATTTTAGTTATCATTTTTTTATTGTTGTTTTATAAAAATATTTTGCTTTTTTTTTCCATGGCAATTTAATTATTCTAATTGTTTTGGCAATAATGTTAGTAATAATTTTAGCTTTTATAGCAATGATAATGGCAATAACGTCAGGATGAATTTTCAATCTATATTTTCGTCTTTTTGTTGATAGAAAATTAACAACTTATTTTTTTTATTTTATTATTGTAGGTATTTTCACAATTTATATTTTATTTTTGTTTGATTTAAATTGAATTATAAAATGAACTAATCTTAATACAGTGAACTTAATAATTCAGATATCCGAGTTTTCTTGCTTTTTTAATGATGATGATAAATTTATGCTGGTTATTTCGTTTGAAACTACTAAACAGATAAATTTATATTGATTTTAAATTCATATATTTTATAGAAAACTTGCACTTGACATGAATTCTGCACAGATTTATTATTTTAGCTAAATTTATATTATAATAAAAAAAATACACACAATTAATATTTTTTATATTAAAAAAAAATATTGTGCCGCCCGCGGCGAAGCGCGGGGGCATTGTCTAGTATAATATATATTGGATCATATATTTTTGAAATATTAATACGATAATTTATTTCACTTTTTCAATGAAACCTGATTATTTATATGTAGTTTTTTTAATATATTAAAATTAATAGTATGAAAAAATATATGTTTTCAGATTGTTTTGATATGCTAATGTAAAAAATTATTTTAATATATTTTCAAACTAAAAATATTTTAAACTTAAAATATTTTAAACTTTCAAACATACTTATCTTTGGCTTTAATGTTATTGTATTTTAATTATTATAAGAGCTATATGTCTAATTCATTCATTTTAATTTCAAAGTAGAATAGAATTAAATTTAATGAAACAAACAAAATGATTTACAGACTACAGATTAAATATTTAACACAAATTGCTTCTTTTGGAGGAATTTGTTTCACAAGGCAATGATCAGAATTATATATATATTAGCTATTTACCCGCGCTTCGTTGAGGCTGGAACAAATTTTATTCAATGCAAAAAATATTTATTGTATGATAGTTTTTTTATTATAATATAAATTTGGTAAAAATAATAAATTTATATAGAATTTCTATGAAGTGCAAGTTTCCTACAAAATATATGATTTTCAAATCGATATAAATTTATCTATTTAGTAGGTTTCAATGAAATTACCAACATAAAATTATCATCATCGTTAAAAAAGCAAGACGATTTTGATACCTGAATTATCAAATTTGTTATATTAGAATTAGTTCTTTTATAATCCAATTTAAATTAACCATAACAAACAAAATATAAAACACCTGTAATAATCAAATAACAGAAATAAGTAGTTAATTTTTTATCTACAAAAACAAAAAAACATCATTGAAAATTCATCTCCATGTTACCGTCATTATCATGACTATAACAATTAAAAAATTTATCAACATTATTGCCCAAACAATTAAAATCATTAAATTGCCCAAAAAAATAAAAAAAAGCAAAATATTTTTACAAAAAAAAATAAAAAAATAATCACTAAATTATCATTATTATTGTGCAAACAATGAAACCATAAAATCACTTGATCCGAAAAATACATAAAAATATCAAAACACACACAAAAAAAAGAACAAAGGGAAAAAGAGAGAAATATTAATTTTAAAATGATCACCAACATAAATTAAAATTTCAGGACTTAATCGAATAAAAATTAAATCCCAATAAAAAATAAAATGATAAAAACAAAAAACTAAAACTAAAGCAAGATGCAAAATAGTGTCCAAAAAGGACTGGAAAAACCAAAAGAATTAATATCAAATAAAAATTCAAAGAAAATGGCCGAAATAAAAAATAAAATATATAATTAATTTCAATCGAATGACAAAATTGAAACAAATAAAAACCTTGAGACCGAAGCAAATAAAGAAATTTTTAAAAGAAATGCATAAGAAAAGTAAAAGAATTAGGACAGAAATTAAAAGTAACATATATGACCATTTTCAATTGAAGAAAAAATTAAAACAAATTAAAACCTACATACCGAAAAAATTAAAGGAACCAAAAACGAACCAAAAATCAAAAGAATAAGGACTAAAATGAAAACCAACATATATAATTAGTTTCAATTGAAGGGCACAATTGAAAATAATCAAAATTTCAATTGAAGAAATCAAGAATAAAACTGAAATCAAAATAACATGGACTAAACTAAAATAACCACAAAAATGAAGGATAATCATGTATTTTTCAGCGGCAAAAAGAGAGAAAAGGATGAAAAAACTAAAAACTATACATCGATTCACCGATCACCCTCACATGACACGTGCTACACCAGGAGGCAGGGGACATTGCGGCACACTCGGTGACACGGCGACATGACACTTTCCACAGCACAATGACGTCGCAGACACCGCGTGAAAGGTGAGTGCGCACGAAACACTGTTTACGCGTCCATACAACGCGCTTACAGTGTTTCCGAAAAGAAATAATAAAAATATGTCAAATTATCTATACACCCTTGGACCTAACGATAACCACAAAAAAATGAGAATGAAGTACAACAATACCCCAGCTCCGGGCCTTCATTTTTGTCTTTTCTAGGGGTATAGTTTCACTGTGCAGGAATATGTGAAAATTCGAAAACACTCTCTACTATTCCTCTTCGTTTTGTCATCTCTCAGGGGTAAAATGATAATTTCACTATGCAATTTAAAACAGAAAATACCAGAAAACCCCAAACAATTTGAAAATATCACACATATCCCATTGAAATGTCCAAAATCCCCTGATTCTGAGGGTTAAATTTTTTTTGAATTGATTTTTTTATTATTTCCATTTTTTATTTTGAAATATTTTTTAATTTGAAGCATAGAAAAAAAAATTTATTAAAAAATTCATTTAAAAAAAATGGAAACGTAAAAACAAACAAACTCTGAAATACTCTATGCTCTCTTTTTTTTATTTCTTTGGAACTTTTTATTATTGATTTTATTAGATTTATATCAAGTTAATCGAATTATAAATCAAGCATATCAAGATTAATTCAATCCCATCTAATATTATCACAAGTTTAGCTACAAAGTTATTTACAATTTATATAAGCACAAAAGAAGCAGGGAGTTTTTTTTCTTCATTATCTTCATCAGCTACATCTCACATCTCACCAAGCCACTTGGAAGAATACCTGATCTCTAGAGTTATTAGTTAAGTAATGACATTGCATTTCAAAAAATATTTTTTAAAAAAAATAATTTTTATTTTATTTTATTTTTACTTTAAATTAAAAAAAATGGTGTTTTTATATCATTTTCAAGTAGCAAGTTGAAAAAAGGGAAAGAAAAAAAGAAGAAAGCGGTCTCTCTAAAAAATCTACCTCGGGGAACCATAATTTCAAGTAGCAAGTTGCAGTTGATAAAAAAAAAAAAAAAAACAAGGTTGCACCAATTCTAATAGAGATCACATTAACCAATTCTATATTATATCTATCCCGGCATAAAATAATGTTGTAAGAACCAACATTCTCTCTGCAATTTTGAAGTTGCAGGCTTAAAATTAGCTGGATCGTAAAATCAGATCGATCCGGTTCGATTTTAAAATTTTGACTGATTTTGACCGAGTTTGACTAAAATCAATTTTTCTACCCGAGTTGACAAGATTTTTGATGAGTTGACTCGTAAAATCTACGAGTCAACTCGCGATTTTGACAACCATGGATACTAGTGAATTGTTGGAAAATTTGTTCAAGAATATGACTAATAAGTATATTTAATGTCGAATTAATAGTGAGTTTATTGAAATTTAATTTTCAATACAAAATCTTTTTCGTTGCTTATAAAATGAGAAGTTAAAAGGTTACAATTGAGCGTAAAAAATATATATAATATTTTAGAGAGGAGGTGCTATATTCAAAGTGGGCTTAGAACTTAAACTTACATTCATGTTTAATTTGTGGGTAATCAAAGCAATAGGTGGGCGAAGTATATCAACTTTCGGTTCAAAAAATCCTCCATAAAAAGAGTTGAAGAAGAGTGTTTAAGGTTCGCTCCTTATCTTATTGCTTTATTGGAAATCCAAAAATATTTATATGATTCAATAAAATAAGGGGTTAATTTGAATTAATTTTTTTTATTATTGTATATTTTTTTATTAACACCATATTGACAATAGTATATTAAATAAATATAATCCGATCTGGGTAATTAGAAAAAATCTATATTTGATAGGGTTTCTTCCTATACCTATGAATTCTATTGGACCTAGAAATTATACATTGGAAGAATCATTTGGGTCTTCCAATATCAATAGGGCACTCATTTCTTTATTTATTGGACCTTATTTAAGAGCGCACTTAAACAATATGGCGATGTTAGAATCTTGAGACGTTTATTGAAGAAAGATATTTTGCACCAAATGATGAGTAATAAAACCTTGAACATAGTAGATTGATCCTTGATAACAACAATGTTTGATCAATTTTAAAATATTCTAACAAGTAATTTTTTTGTTTTAATTTATACAAAGATATATTGTATGACTAATATGCATGTTAGGACCTTGTTTTGATATCAAATGCAAGTTTGATATATGTGTTTTTATGCATGCTAGAATCGTTTTATAGAGTCATTTTGTTATGAATATAATTTTTTATATTCTAATTATATTGTATGTTTATAAACTAAACATATTTTTCTTATTAGTCTAATTTTATTAGTGAATTTTGGACAAGAAAATTAGGTTTTAACTTTCTATATGCCTTTTTGACTTTTGATTAAACAAATCTATATTGGCATGATGCATAGTATATGATATTTTTAGATCTTATTCTATCATAAAATGGTCTTATGATCTTTATTTGTTGAGATATTTATTTGTTCAATTGTTTTATAGTTGTCATAGTTATTTTTATCTAATATTAGTTTATTAAAAAAAAGATTAAAAAAACAAGTATTTGCTTTAGTTATATATTAATATATTTTTTAAAATCTTGATTTGTTAAGATTATGTATGTATGTATGTATTTATATATGTATATAACATCATATGGCTTTTAGTATCTTGCTTGGTTGAGTATTTAATATTTGGTTAGCTTGTTGTTTAGTGATAAGATTTTATCAAACTTTGGTAATTTTGTGTTTGATATTTTTATACTTGTTTTGAGGAGCTAGTTTTATTATATAATTTTGACTATTGTTTCAATTATATTTATCATGATATTATATATATTTAACCAATAATAAAGGTCAAGGAATAAACTAATTTGAGTATTCTCGAATAATTAAAAGGCTAATATATATTATAACCTACATAATACCTAATATTGATTACTTGGTTAGAAAACTAACTAGATTTACAAATAATACGAGTATTGATAATTTGAAAGCAATAAAAAAGATACTCAAATATTTAAGGTACGCCTTGGATTATAGGCTACACTATCCCCTAACGATACTAGAAGGATATAATGATGTCAATTGAATATCCTATACTAAGGATTTAAAACCCATAAATAGATATATCTTATACTTGATGAATAAGTTATGTCATAGAACTCCTTTAAACAAATGTTTATTACAAGTTTCACAATGAAATCAAAATTTATTATTCTTGATAAAGTTGAAGAGGAAGCCAAATTAATTTAAAATTTCTTAGAAGATATTCCATGTTGGTGAAAATCAATGTCAACTATTTGTGTCAATTGCAACAGTCATTCAAATAGAGAAGTAAGTCATATAACATTCTTGTGTCACCCAAAAATTATTTCTTATTCCTATGATGAAATAAGTGTTTGTTATAACATGATAAAAAATGAGCAATGTTTTTAGCAATTTTCTTGGTATACCAAGTGGAGCATAACATAATACTCTATGAAAGATCACTTATATTACTGAGAAACATGGTCGTTTCTTCAAGAATACTAAATTCTCTAAACTGCTCATTAATATGGAAGTTGTCCAGGGGACAAAATAAACACAATAATAAAATCCAAAGAGAATCTCTACGTAGAAAATTATATGAATATTATTATCTTGGTTTACATAAAATTTGAATAACTCAAGACATTGCATTCACTAATTAGCAAGTAAATACAATAGTATTTCACTAAATAAGTTTTAAAATTAAAAGTTACCTATCATAATATAGTGATCCACCAAATCAACATTATTGTACAAATCTTTAAGTTATTTTTAATCTAGTCAAATAATTTTAATTCATATGAGGGATTGTTGAGAAATTTTGTCTAAGAGCATGGTTAATGAACACACTTTATGTCAAATTAAAAGGGCCCCGTTACCTTTTGGGTTAAAACCTTTTTGGGATTTAATTTTTAACATAAGCTCTTTAACATAAAACATTACCATGACTTCAATAAATGATAGGAGAATAATAAATTAATCTAAAAAAACTTTTTGATTGTCATATTTTGGTGAAATCCAAAATTCTCTAAAAAAACCTATATCCCACACAGAAAGAAACAAAGTATTATTGGTATTTATAAAGTGAAAGTTAAGAATTTAAACTTGGACCTAAATGGCATTAAAGATTTTAAAAGGAAGAGGTTTTAAGCAAATCTAACCACCTAACTTGCCAGCATTGATAAATATTTATCAATAGCTTTAGCTTCATTGTTTTTGTATTTTTGTCAAGTTTCTTCCCATTAACAATAAACTCAATTGTTTTTTTTTTCTCATTTATGTTTTAAGTTAATTTATTGGAGTTTGTTTATAATATTTGTTGTTTGCTTATAATTTAAGTATTTCGCAACTTTTCCAAGATAATTTGTTCTATTAATGCATGATTTATAATATTGATGGCTTGCCTTTCCACTAATAATTTCCAATAACATCAAGCAAAACCACCCTTGAGTCAAAATTCAATTGGATCCCAAGAAGAAGATGTATTATATATGCATAAAAGCTTAAAGTATATGAACATCACACATTGATTAAGCATTTCAACAAAGCAAATAATGAGGCAAAAGTGTTGTTCTTTTCAACTAAAAATGGATAAATCTTATTGGTGCTTCAAGGGTTTAGAACAAACCCTAATTCATGCGAGCATCGATTTTGCCTCACTATTTTCATTTCGATCCCAGAACAATGCATATTATTCTGGGATCGAAATGAAAAAAAATTGAGGCAAGTTGAATGATTACCATATAGATAAGGATTCTAATTAAAAGGTGTTGAATTGATTTAAATTTCATGTCAATTCCATCAAAAATTTTGTCAATAATTTAACACCTATTTCATCAAAATATTATAGAAGGTTTGGGGATTTACAATGAAATTGGCGACTAAAAATTCCCTTGAAAACTAATTATCAATGAACTTACCAACAAAAAATGAGCAATAAAATTTGTTTTTTTGGCTGAATACTCAATCAACATTTATGTTTGCAACTTTAGTTGTTGCTAAAAATACTAATGAAACACAATCCCCGATGAGCAACTTGTTGAAGATAATTTTCCATTAGAAATTCAACCAACAATTCAAATACCAATAGAATATGCTCCTAAACACTGATAGAGCATTCTATCTACTTTTTTCAATTTTCTAGTACTGTATTGAAGAAACATATTTTGCATCAAGAGATGAGTAATAAAACTTTAAGGACAAAATATTAATTCCTTACAACAACAAATCTTGATTAATTTAAGTATTTTAACAAATAAGTATTTTTTTTTTTTTTTAATTTATAGAAAGAAATATTGTATTAATAGTATACATGTTAGGCCTTGTTTTCATATCAAGTGCAAGTTTGTTATATGCTTAATGTGTTTGCTAGAGTCCCATAATAAGAAATAAGTACCTTCATTAGTTAGTATACATGTTTAGAGTTTGGTTACTACCATGAAATATAAAAAATGATGACAACTAGGATATAAAAGCATCGACTGTGGTGATGTGTTAAGATTAAGTTTTTATTTTTTCAATAATTTTTGGTGAGTTTCCGTCCCTTTATTGAAGGATTAAAGATAAAAACAAAGATATAAACAAGTTTGTTTTTCACAAATCTCTTTTAAATATTTTTAAATTTTAATTTTACAAATTTTCAAATATATTTTATCACACATATTAAAAATTTTAAAAATTATTTTTGAGAAAAATAACTTATTAAAAGTTTAGCCTTTTCATTTCATGAAATTAATATAGAAAAAATTGCTCAAAATAAATAATAAATTATTTTATACAATTTAATAGTTTTTAACAATTAAAAAATTGAATGAATTGTGGTAAATTAGTTTTTATTAATTGACTAAAATTAAATATCATTATTTTCCATTCTTATTAAATAAAGTATAAGTGTTTTAATATTATAAAATAGAATGAACATCATTATTGAAAAATTAATAACATGATTAAAATATTCACATTATAGAAAAACGAAAATTGATAATGTTTTTAAAGAAATTGAATTTAATGATGAAGAGGTAAAGAGCAATGATAAATATATATATATATATATATATATATATATATATATATATATATATATATATATTATGAAATTATTGTTTTTCACTTCTTACCATGTTAGATTTTAACTTTCTGTTGATGTAAACATTTTATTTCACATATAATTACTTTATTTTGTTTTATTTTTTTATAAATATATTTTGAGAAATGATTTGATAACTAGGTAAATTATACTTCAATTGTATTACCTTCTCAAACATAAATTACTTAAATAACTAGATTTAATAACTTCTTACAAACCATAATAATATATACTCAAAAGATTGACCTCAAAATTAATCTATAAAAAACGAAGTGTTGCAGAGATTTTCTTTCCAAGTGGTAGTCCCTACGTAATTGCTGTGTGCAAAGTTCAACTTCAAGAAGAAAGTTTTGCATGTTCAAGTGGTACTGGAAGGCTAGATAGCTACCCTAAACTTGGTAATGGAAGGCAAGATAGCTAACCTAAACTGGGTTTCTAAGATAATGAGGATGGAAGGAGTGCAAAAGGATCGGATATATATTGATATGAAAACGGATCCGGATTATGACTGAGCAGAATGGTGCATGAGGATCGGATATATATTGATAGCAAACCCAGTCAGTTTGGCTTCTGAGAATTTGTCTTTGGTGTCTCGTTCGGATAGCAGCTCCTAACAAGAGATATTCACCTGTAGCGAAATCTGCAGAGTTTATCCATTGATCAAAATGAAAGGATGAAGAAGCACTATCAGAAAATCCATGATCAGCATGAATCGTCAGGCCATGAAAAGTCATTTTAAGTGCTCCTATGCACTCCCAAAGAAGCGCTTCGCCACTGCCGTTTCTTCGACATAACCTGAAAATAAAAGTCTTTAGTGATTAGCAGAAACCATTGCAGAAACAAGTTGCTGTACAAAGATCAGCATCAGCCATGAGAAAATCGCGGAGATGGTGGAAGCAATGGGAACGTTTGCGATTTCGAACTCGGCTTAATTTGGCATGCAGCAGACAACAAATACACACTTAGAAGGTGGTGCTGGATTACAAGAGAATACATGCTAATTGAATTTAGTCACTGTTCACTTTTTACAGAGCTCAAAAGTTGATCTTAAATATCAAAGAGAAGCAACAGCAGATCAGCAAGCTATTTATCTAAGGAACTTGAGTCATACTAATTCAAGTTCTTGACCGAATCTCTTGTTTTTACCTTAATTTACCATCTTATATATATTTAAGCATTTGGACCTCGAAGATCAAATTTCATAGGAAACTTATAGGAGTGGTAAAGAAAAAAACTGGATAGACAAGATGCATGAATCACATTTAAATTAAAGGGCAAGAGAAATGGTTTAGAAATTTGTGGTACCATTTGTGACAATGGGAGTGAGATGAGACAATAGAGAAACATGATGCAAGTGTTTTCAAGTTTCACAAATTGACTCCAATTCCTAGAAAAATCGATTGAAAATAAGCACATCCACGTTAAACTAGGTTTGCACTCCGTTACAATGATTTTTTTTTTTTAACTCAACATAAAAAAATATCCAAGATTGATAACATGTTTTCTAATGAAAATGTTTTGAATTATAAACTCAAAATACATTGAATATTGGATGAAATTTATTCTTTTCAACTTCTCTTGGTGGATATTATTGAGAATGACATACCAGATTAACCTGTTAAATTTATAACTTGGATCATGAGGTCATGTAGCCATATAAAAAAAATTAAAATGAATTATGAAGATTAATTCCTAATCAACTCAATATTGAAAGGCAAAATTAAAATAAAGAAAAGAAAACTACTTAAGTCAACTTGGTTTACCTTGTCAAACCCGCAACTCAGATCATGAGATTGGAATGACCTCATTAAAAACAAATAAAAAAAAATTATGAAACTAAATTCTCAAAAAACTTAATGTTAAAGGATACAAAGCTTAAATCAACGCAGGCTAACCTGTTAAATCAACAATCTAGTTTATAAAACTAAGATAATTTCACAAAAAACAAATGTAAAAAATACAAAGCTTCATTTTCAATAAATTTAATATTGAAGATGAAAAACAAGAGAAAAAAATGATTCATGAGACCAAAATAACTCTTCATAAAGCAATAACTCTTCATAAAGCAAAAAAAAAAAAATTAATACAAAGTTCAATCCTCAAACAATCTAATATTAAAAAAAAAAAAAAAATTGGATTGTTGAAAGGATGAATTTTGAAAAGAAAAAAAAAAAAGTGTTGTGTGGGTGTGACTATAATCACACCAACTGTTTATATAATTAATCATTCACACATTAATCATGAAAAATCATGCTATCAAGAAACGCCCTTCATATATTCACCCTCTTAGAATCCACAAAATGAGTAGGATCAAAACTTGAACCTAAATAGAAATTTGAATTGAAATTCACATAACATAGATCAAACAAGCAACTGAGCCAGTAAGCCACAGCCTAAACCAAACCACAACTGAGAGTGCCACCTGCCTCCATAAAGAATTGTTTTTATTTTCTTTTATAGAGGAGAGTGGTAGCAACATCCACCAGCAAGGTAATGGAGTTGATCATGATCCATGCTACAAAACCATTTGAATGGTTTTAAAAAATACTTTAAATATCATCATATTCTGTTGATAAAAAAGTAAGTCCAGGTGAAAAGAAAATAGACAAGGCATACAGTTAGCTACACAGACCAAATTTATATAAGAGATAAATCATTACCTTGTACGAAAGTGGGGGCAGTGAAGCCTGGCGAACAGCCTTTCCATGTTCTGTTGATTGCTGAATCTCTCGAAGCTGACTCACTGTATTCTCCAAAAGTTGCCGCTGGACCTTTTTATTTTCCCTGTTCTCCATAGAGATATTGAGCTGTTCTCTTCCCACTTGAATGATTCGTAGCCTTTCTCTCAGCCACCCAACTTCACTGTCAATTTTGAATCTTTCATGATCAACTGCAGACATGGAATTTCTTCTCAAATCAGAAGTCAAGAATTTGCCTTTTGAGCTTCCCAATGGAGGCAATCCATTAGTCACATCAGAACAGCTTTTGCGGACATCTTTCTCAGCCCAACCTATCCTTGGACTGTCACATGTTCTTGGGATGTCTGATGCAGCATTCGCTGACAACTTTTCACTTCCATTTTCATTAATTCCACAAGACAGATTGGTTTTATCATCAATGACATGAACATCATGAACAAGGAGATCCGATTCAAATTCTGCATCATATGAATCTCTTGCGTGCTTCTCTGAATCATCACAATTATAAAGGGAAATAATCTTAGTTTGGTCACGAGTCTCTTTTGATGCCAACTCGTGACTTGCATAAATGCAATCACCTTGCTGCTGTGCTTCCACAGATGTAGAAATGGTTTTCTCAGTCAAATTACAACCCCGGGTTGATAAGTCAAATTGTAAGCATGACTCCATAATTTGTGGCTCTCTTAGTTGATCAGATAGACTATTGTCAGGTGATACCAGCTCTTTCTCTTCAAATTCATCTTTAGTCCCATCACAGTCTATTGATAAATTCATCAAGTCTGGAATCGGTAATTCTTTCCCAAAAGCAAGAGCACAACTTTGTGATTCAATGGATTGAACCTTAGATCTTAAAAATTTGTTTGACCCTTCTCCCTTCTCTTTCTCGTCAATGGATTCACTAATCCTCCGCAGCAACAGAAATGGATCCTCACGTGAATATTGCAAAGAAGCCCTTTGTTCATGCGTGGTTCCTATATCTTGCAAATCAGATTCCAACTGCTCATTCCCAAAAATCACTTGTCTGTAAGTTTCAACTTCCTTCTCCAAGAAATGCTTCTCCCTCTCTCTCCTAAGGAGGATCTCTTTGAGAATGTTCATTTCTTCAAGATCATAAGCAGACTTTTCCTCAATCATCCTATGGTATTGCCTAGCTTCCATTTCTATCAATGCCTTCTCTTCTTGGAGACGCAGAATCATGGCCATGGCCTCGTCTGCTGCAGTAGCTGCAGCACTTCTCTCCTTCTCAAGTTCCAGGTACAAAGCTGAGCAAGCGGCGTATTCTTCTTCTAATGCTTGTTCCAAGACTTTAATAGTATGTTTTTCATCACCATCAAAGCAAAGCTCTCTTTGTGTTTTGCATTTCAAATCATCACCAGGCGGTGCAGCCTTTTCCATGTGCTTATTTTCAAGAGGTTCATTTGAATCAGAATCATTGGAGACTGTTCCCACAAATCCAGTATCCACTGAAGACTCCTTGCTATCTGAAACCACAGAACCATTCACATTAGAAGAAGCACAAGAATGCGCAGAAATGGCATTAGCATGTAAATGCTCAAAGCATGTTAGTGCATTGTTGATCATGTTCAAAAAATAATCTTAAATGCTATCTCCTAGAAACAGAAAGGTTAGAAAGATATGGACCTTCCTCCCCTGATACGCAGGTGGGAATACAAGGATCATTCACCGCATAGAGATTCCAGTATTCCTCGACAAGATTATCATACTTATTACATGGTCAACTCATTATTGCTTTAAAATTCCTCAAGGATCTTCCTAGTAATATTTGAATGAGTAAAATTACCAATTTTCAGTTAAGGCCTGTTTATTTGCTGAAAGTAGTTTTCTTTTAGAAATTGGTTTATATGGAAAATGATTTATTTTCCGATGTTTTGAAAGTATCATGGAAAAAAAAGTTGAAAAACATTTTCAGTGTTTGATTATACCGTTAAAAAGTAAGATGAAAAATAACTTAATAATGTTTTTTTTTGGTTTTGAAGTTTATTAAAAGAAAAGGGACTCAATCTGATAAAGGAAGGAATTGAAGGGGAATATGAAATTAAAAAAATCATAAATTATTTTAAATAGAACAAATAACAATAAAAAAATCTAAAAGATAGAAACGTGGAGGACAAAATTGAAAACAAATTCTAACTTTATTTATTTTAAATAAAAAAAATAGAACGAAAAAACAAGAATCTCTAAAAAATAAAAAATAAAAAATAAAATGAAGAAAGATGAAATTGAAAAAATAATTCAAATTTCATAATTTATTTTAAATAAAAAAATAACTATACAAAACTACAGAAAATTTCAGTAGTTTCACCTTGTTTTTTTAAAAAAAGAAAAGTTTTGGAAAGTGTTTTCGAAAGAAAATAAAAGAAAAACAGTTTCTTTTATTAGTGTTTCCCCACTTGACCAATTTACGAGACATTGAAAAGTGGAGAAAATGGTTTCAAGAAAGTGCTTTCCTTGGAAATGTTTCCTGAAAATAAAGTGAGTTTAAGTTCTATTTATGTGAAGAGAATTTATTACTAACCAAAACAAAAATCATAATGTTACATGGCTTCTCAACTTTCTTAATTTTGACTGTAACTCACAGAACAAAACAAATGAATTACAAGAAACATGCTAGATCAAACTAGAACTAAATAGCTATAGCATTTAAGAAAGTTGACTGTAACTCACAGAACAAAAGAAATGAATTTCAAAATATTTTCTTTACCCTCAAAATGCAGAGCATCCCCACCAGGACTAGCAGGAACCATGTCTCCTTCATCATGCTTATTCATCAATTTATTGACACTGGCTGGAGATTGAGGATGAGTTCGGAAATTTGACTGTGAATGATCATATGAAGAGACTGAAGAAAACACCCCATTATCAGCAGCCACTTTTCTGCGTCTCCTAAGAAATCTCCCCTTCTGGATTGAAACCCCCTTCTCTTTAACATCAAACTTCCCTTCTTTCACATCCCTCACATTGACTACAGATCTCTCAACACCCTTTCCACTCTTCCTCTCCCTAAATGAGCCACACCAGGCTTCGCCTTTTAATCCAATATTGTAACCTCCACAATTGACTTCGTTTATCGTTCCACCTCTCGATTCAAAATTCAAGTCTTTGTCCCATATTGAGTCAAAAGGGAACCTACTCTTGACAGAGAACTGAACAGAAGATATCTTCTCTGATGGTCTATCAGCTAGCACTCTTTGCCAGCATTTATTTCTATTTTGGTCACCGAAAAGTCCATCACAGGGGCAAGGCAAACTCAATCCAAATAAACCCAGAAATTTCTCAGCAAAAAAAGCAAAAGATGATGCACATAACAGAAAATATGCAATAACAAGATCAAGATATGCACCAACTAGTCCATCAAAAGTCCATGACTTTATCTCTTGACAAGGCATTTTTCATTCCTCAACAACAAACTCGGCAAACCAATACAGTAACTCTCTGTTTTAAACTGAACAAGAAGAAAAGAAAAATCAAAACTTTATGCCAGATACAGCAATTGCTATTAAATACAAGACCAAAAAAAAACAGCAGATATGAAATGGGGTCAGTTTAATCACCAAGAGAATGCAAGAAAACGAAGAAAATCAACATTTAAAACAACCCATATGCAGCAATCATAGTGTTTATGATTGCCGTTACGTTGTTTACTCTAAACCCATAAGGGAAATAAAAAGTTAAAACCCCTAAAATACTTATTTCAATTCATTTCATTGATTTTTTCCCTTCAGTTTATCAGCAACCAAACAAATTAATTAATGAAAGGAACCGAGGAAGATTAAACATGGGATAATTTTTTTTTATGAGTACTAGCTCACCGAGATGAAAATGAGTCTGAGTCAACGATGAATCGTTCTGTCTGATCGACCAAATTGCTAAATTTCGAAGGTTGTGTGTGTGACTTCGGTTACGAGCTGCCAAGTTTGATTTGATAGTCTTAGATTGCTTGGTGTAACTACTAAATCCATCCCCTAACTTTCATATGACTTTCACATTCGCACCTATTTAATTATTATTTACACTTTTACCTTTCCAATGTCATTAACCTAATTGTAAAATCAATTTCTCCAATTGTGATCCGTTCGGAAAACTTTTCCCAATTTTGTTTTTTTTTTAAAACAATTAATGTTCCTAAATCCATAACATATTTCTATCCATATATTTTAAGTAATTAATTTTATTATCCACGATCATGCAGTAATTAATTTTATTTTATTCAAAATCATGAATAAAACTATTTCTAATATTTTAAAAATAAAAATTATTTATTTATGCGCTTATGAAATACACGAAGAAACTTAATCGTTAGGTCAATGTTGATTTCATGATGAAAGTGTAGAACTGTGTAATGAAAGAGCCGAAATTAAACAATTTTAGTAGTAGAGGGACTGATAATAATTATCCCATCAAAGATAAGTTGCCGTTGCATTTCCGAGGCAGATACGACGCCGTGGGTTCCACCAAGTCAGGAATTTTATTGTAGTGTGAGAACTCTAGATCCCTGAAAGCCACGCGCTTGGGGATAGGAACTAAAGAGCTACTGGTTCGTGTTTGCCAGTCTCCTTGACAGAGCGTAGGAATGAAGTTTCGTAACGGGCCTTTGCTGTGGGCGGAATCAGATAGGAACGGGTGGTCAATATTTTTGTGCGATCCGGTGGATCTCATCACGTGGAGCCCATATGGAATATTTTGTGAACCTCGATTTGGTCCTTAAAGCTTTACATAATTTCTGATTTAATCCAACTCGGACGGTTTTAGTGCCCGTTTGGGACCGCGTTTCAAACGCCGTTTTCAAAAAATTCAATTTTTTTTTTCATTTTAAATAAATATATTTTGGTGGTTTTAGATCATTTTGATATGCTGATGTCAAAAATAATTTTTAAAAAATAAAAAAACATCATTTTGATGTATTTCGGCACGAAAAATACTTTGAAAAGCTACCGCAATCCCTCTCCCAAACAGGCCCTTAGTAGGGATGTCAAAACGAACGATCAATAATTTTTGGAGCTGAGTTTTGCTCATCCGATTCCAATTCAAAATATCTAAATTCATTGCTCCGCTTTGAATCCGATCCGGTTATCAAGTCATCGGATATCCCTGGTTTTATTAAAAAATTAAATAAATAAATCAATAAAATCTTCAAAAATATATTTAATATTTAAAATTATATTTTATTTTTATTAATAAATCATAAAACTATAAAACATAAATAAAATCAAATCAAATTTGTAAATAAAAATTTAAAAATATTTTATAATTAATAGGATAAATATTAAATATTTTTATTAAAAAAATAAAATTAAAACTTCATGAACTAATAAAAAAAAAAAAGTTAAAAAATCAAGTGAAGGGCCAAGTCAGGCATCCCTCTCATATGCTTTGGTCAAACTAAATAAAAATTTAATCATACATCTATGATCGCCGAGTTTACTAGAGTTTTTCTCATTTGTATTTTTCATTTAGTATGAAAAATTATGAAATAAAATCAAGTTATTCTAAATAGAATTTGATAAAAAAAATCATTTATAAAAAAAGTATATGTTTTAAATCATTTACTAAAAAAGTATATGTTTTAAATCTTAAGAATCTAATTTATAATTGTTTTTGTTAATTAGTACTGCATTGGATTAGATCATGTGGGATGATCTAATGTGACCAAATCGATCTAATAAAATTAAATTAAAAATAATGTAAAATCAATAAAAATACAATTTAATTAAAAAAATACATTTTTCAAAATTATTAAAATAATAATACAATGAATTGATTAAAAGTATTTTAAATTAGCTTATCAAATCAACGATGAGATCATGAAATCGATACCAATCATATAGAGCAAATCCTTTTCAAAAAGTTAAATCTCTAATAAATTCAATATTTCAAAAAACAATATATAAGAAAACAAATCACCAATTTCATATCACCAAATTTAATTTGAAAAAAGAAAAAGAAAATTGAGTAATATCAAAACTTTAACGGAAGAGAAAAACAAATAATAAATAAATAAATAAATATTATGAGAATTAAATAAATTATCTGATTTGAAGAACAAAAAATAAGAAATGTAAAAAGAAGAAATATCAATTATTAATGGATAAAATGTTTACTGTCTTTTTTTTTTAAGATTCAAAGAAACTTCACTCCTTTTAGACACTTTTCATGGATTCGAGTTAAACGAATAAAATATCAGTTGTCCCAAACTCTTATAAGATAAACATATCTTGACTCAAACTCGAGATCTACAATGCAGATTTCAAGTTCTTTGCCACAACATCACACCTCTAGAGAACTTATTGTCCTTTATGACTAATGCAGAGTTGAAGGAGAAGGACTTCAAATCAGATGGTAAGGATTGTTTGCCTAATTTGAATCCATAAAATTACAATCAACCTCGGTTTAGTGGTGTTTGGAATCACTCAAAAATATTTTAAAATAAATCTGAATTTATTTTAGTATTTTTAAATTATTTTAATGGGCTAATATCAAAAATAATTTTTAAAATATATAAAAAATATTATTTTATTAAAAAATTTAACTTAAAAACACTTTAAAAAATAACCATAAGCACTTGTAATCCCTCTCTTGGTTCGGAGAGGAGGAGCTGAAATGGAATTTACCAAGCTAAGATGGGCTGAGGCCTTCTAACTACAAAGAGTCGTTATTTTTTTGTTTGGGGACTAGCCCAAACTCCAATCAATGCTAACAAGGCCAAGAGAATCTTGTCCATCCTTGTTTTTTTTTCCAAAACCAAAATACTTACTAACTAAATTATTTAGTAGTACAAAAAAATTAGAATTAAAAGGTTGTCGCCTTATGATTTTAGATTCGAGCCCTATAATTACTACTATGATAGTTATTGTAGGCTTACATAGTTATTAACTATAGAGTTCATGAGAGTAACTAAGGTACACGCAAGCTAGTTCAGATAACAAAGTTAATAAATTTTTTTTGATGTTTTTAGATCTTTTTGATATGCTGATATCAAAAATAAATTTTAAAAATAAAAAAAATTATTTTGATGCATTTCTGAACGAAAAATACTCTAAAAAACAATCTCAACTACACTCCTAAACAGACAATAAGTAAAACCAAAAAGTATTTTTAAGACGGTGAAAACATTATGTATTTTGTATCTCAAACACATGCCATATATATACACTCATTAAAGGTTTGCGTTACCAAATTTATTTAAAATAATTAAATATAATAAATTACTTTAATAATAAACTTTAGCTCACTAAAATAATCAAATATTAATTATATTAACATTAACTATTTAATTTCTATACATAACCATCAAATTTTAATAACTGACTATTAAAAGTGACTATCATTAATTATAATTTTATAGCTATCGATACATATAATGAATTAGATAAATATAAATTATCTAATAAGAGTTTTATCCTATATATTATTAGATAAACTAGAACTAATTAACAATACATTAACCATATCCATTATACTTCTATTGTTTTTCTTTCTTTCTTTCTATCCCATTAGACCAAGGTGAAGATAAAGTAATGTTTTTTTATTATTATTTAAAAAAATATATTTTTTACATCAGCCCATAGAAATGATCTAAAAACATCAAAGAAACTAGATTTAATATATAAAAAAATCAGTTTGTTTCAAAAATATTTTTAAATCATAATGCAAACATAACCTAAACACGTACGTTTTTCCAACTAAAATAAGCAAAGTTGAAAAGGAAAGAACACCAGACGTCCATGAAAATCTGTCAATACAAGTCGTTCTCGTGATCTCTAGTGCCGGCCAATTAATGCTAGCAATATATTTTCAGCTCTTCCGTGGCCATCACTTGTGGCTAATGGACATTTTGTAGTCCTGTTTTTGATAAACTCTAAATTCTAGTTACTTGCAATTAAACCTAAGTATAGTATACCCATGGGGTCCTGGCGGAGTGGTTGGGTGCACTCTCGTCGCTTATGAGGTCTGGTGTTCGACCCCTCTCTTCGTCTGCAGCCGATCTCTTGGGGAGAACTTGCCACCCGGTGCGAAAGGGATTAATCTGGGCCAGCACTTAGATACCCTTGATTATACCAAAAAAAAAAACCCTAAGTATAGTATGATCCAAAAAAAAAATATGTTAGAATTATTTTAAAATATAGAAATTTAAAGATTTTTTCATAGATACGTTCAAGAAAATACTTCCAGCCAACCATGTTAAGTTAAGATGTGTATATAATGTGAACAATCGCTTGGAAAAAGAGAGAGAAAATAATGGGATTTTTTTGCTCAATTTTAATGTATTTTTAAATAAAAAAATATTTTAAAAAGTAACCTTAACCATTTTTCCAGACAGATTCAAATAATCATGATTTTTTCTGCTAAATTAGCTAGACAATTTTCACATTATATGTCATGGTCTAAGGGGATGTTTGACACTACATTTCAAAAATGATTTTGAAAAAAATTAAATTTTTTTATTTAAATTAAATTTTTTTGATATTCTTAGATCATTTTCATGTACCGATATTAAAAATATTATTTTAATCCATTTTAAAAAATAAAAAATAACTGAAACCGTACTACCATGCACTTATGAGAAGACAATGACCAGCGGCCGGGAAATAAAAAATTGCTTAAGCTGCAGGTTTTTTCAACTCAAAAGGGCTCCTCAAGAATTAATTTATATAATAATTTTCTCTTTTTCAACCCTATATTGTGCCCTAGTTTCATCGGCAGTTCAACAAATCACACCATGAAGTCTAAAACCTGATATCAGCACATTCGTTCAAAAATACATTAAAATTATGTTTTTTATTTTTTAAAAATTATTTTTGATATCAGCACATCAAAATAATCTAAGAACACCAAATTTTGTTAATTTAAACTTAAAAATAAAAATAAAATCATTTTTTTCAAAAACGTTTACTAAAATCACTTATAAACACCCAAATTTTTTTTTTCCAATCTTCTCTAATTCCTCTACTCCTGTGTATTATTAAAGTCACTTTTCAATTGTGTTTTGACACCACACGAGCCATGATCTCCACTTCTCTGGAAATTTCTCATGTCTTGAAAAAGTAAGAAAATAAAGTCATTGCGGCTCCTTACAAGAGTGTCGTCAAGGATGAAGTCTTTAACTACTACAGTTCGACAAAAATAAGAATTATTCAAACCTTTGTCGTCTCCAGCCGTTGAGAGATAAACTCGTAGAATAAAAGTGAGGCATCCAAGAAAAAAGAGAATCCTCCGAAAGAAAAGCCTTTGTGTTTCTAAAACATACACTCCCGATTCAAGATTTTTTTTCATTAATGGAGATATTTGTATCAACTTGCGTGCACCTTGATTAATCTCACGGATCCTGAAGTTAATGACCATTAAAATAAACCTTTTAATCCCAAGCTTTTATCATCATTTCAAGATTTTAATATCACATCTTCTTGTAATGATAATTAGTTTTATTGATAAGCTTAATCACCATGTTCCGAAAGCTAAATGTTTCTGTTCATACAAATATTAATAATAAGAAATGTATTAGAAAACAAAAGGATTTACTTGTTAGAGAATAATATAAATCATATTATGGGGCGTTACTTAATAGCTTAAGTTCTTAGGTGAGATAGTTCTTTAACATGGTATCAGAGCCTTGTTGACCAAGCGGTCACGAGTTCGAATCCCACCATCCTCTTCTATTTGATAAAAAATCAAGCACAAGATAGTATGGGTCTGTGCAAATTTCAAACTCAAGGTGCTTTCACTTGAGGAGGTGTGTTAGAGAATAATATAAATTATATTATGGAGATTCACCTGACAATTTAAGTTTTTAGGTGATATAATTTCTTAACATGACTAACTTGATAAATTACCACAAATATTCTTATTATATATATATAAAAAAAAGACTAATTAATGTTGTTGACCTAGCACAAGATGGGGGTTTGAGCAATTATACGAGGAATTGCCCCCAAAGACATATCAATAATTCTCTTATTACATTTAAGTTAATATGTGATTATCTTTAATTCAATCTTGCACATAAGTAAGACATATCAAAATTTACTATAATTATGTGTTCATCCTTAATTTAATTTAAAATGGGAGTTTACCAATAAATTAGATGGATTTGTAAATAGGTTGATTAACCCTTCATGGATATAAGAGAATAAGTTAAAATGTGTTAATATAATGTGAATAATTGGTTGGAAAAATAAAACTAATGAAAAAATGGGATAAATTTTCCTCTGAATTTATACGCTATGGCCGTATATGTTTGACACTACATTTCAAAAGGGCTCCTCCAGCATTAATTTCTATAATAATTTTCTCTTTTCAACCCCTTGTTGTGCCATCGGCAGTTCAACAAATCACACCATCAACTAAAACCCATTTAATTTATTCTTATAAAATGTCGAAATTCAGGTGGCAAGAACCTCCACCAAGTAGGCAACCATTTTCTTTCTTTACCCTAGTTTGTGCCCACCAACCCAACTTAGCGGTTTTCAAAAAAAATGTTTTTTTTTTAATTTTTAGATCATTTTCATGTGCTGATGTTAAAAATAATTTTTTTTAAAATATTATTTTAATGTATTTATGAACGAAAAATATTTTTAAAAATAACATTAACCACACTCTCAAACAGTCATGTAGATTGTATAGCATAAGGGATTTTATGTTTTGTTCTTCGACTTAGATATTAACTTGTGAGCAAGAAGGAATCATTAGAATCAGAGAAGGAAAAGATTTTCCAAACCTCTAATTATTCTACTCTTGAATAAAGGATACCACGGTTTATTTTATTCTCTATTTATTAGAAATTAACTAGAAAATTAATGCTTTTATCGAGAATATCATTTTTCTATCATTGTTTTCATGTTTTAAAATTAATTTTTCTTTTCATTAAATTAATATTTTTATATTATTTTAATGTGTTAGTGTGACAAATAAATTTTAAAATGTAAAGAAATATTATATTGATTTATTTTTAAATAAAAAAATATTTTAAAAAACAATAATATAAAATATAAAATTAAACTTTGGTTAGGTGAGATTGTGGTTGAAGGACTGGAGACTTTGTGCTGTACCTGCAACTGTGAAAGTGAAGGAATGAAATCACATTAGTCATCAGTTTCTTCCGTCCTCATGATAGCTCAACTACTTCTTTTTTTAAAAATCCCAAACATTTTCTTAGATTTCTGCTTTAGTGACTCTAAGCAGAAGTCAATTTATTTTTATTTTTTCTTTGTTTTTAGATTATTTTTACATATGATATTAAAAATAATTTAAAAAAAATATATTATTTTGATTTAATCTAAAAAAAGGTTATTTTAGCTAAAAAAAGGTTATTTTAGCTAAAATGATTAAACCAAACATAAAATCAAATTATTCTTTAGCTAAAAAAAGGTTATTTTGCTAGACAAAAAAAAAAACCAAGTATAAAGTAATGTAATTAGATATAAAATTCATTAACTATACTTTTTCTTTCTCATTTTGTTTGATAATTATTATATATTACATAAACATGATTGATCATGGGAGAATCTTCTTCTATCCAAGGTGCCTGCTAGTGCTTTTATTCAAGACTTGAATTATGTCTATCAAATCACAAAGCACTAAGATGTTGATAAAGATGTTGATTTTTATACATATATATGATTCCCGTCTTAAAGGGTAACTTCAATCTAATCACAGCATGAGTTTTGATTATGATATTTTATTAGAAATTCTGATTTTATTATATATATATATATATATATATATATATATATATATATATATATATATATATATATATATATGATTCCCGTCTTAAAGGGTAACTTCAATCTAATCACAGCATGAGTTTTGATTATGATATTTTATTAGAAATTCTGATTTTATTAAATAATTTATAATTGCATTTGAACTCATACCTCTCATCTTTACCAAATTAATTGCATTTCTATAAACTATCATATAAACAAGAGAAGATCTTGGAATAAGCTAGCAAGGCATGAAGAACACTTGCTTTTCAGAATATAATTATAACTGACCTGAAATTTTAAACTTGAAGAGAGAATAAACCTGATTAACCCTGTTAGATTCTTGAATTTAGTGTTTGATTGAAAGTATGGTTGATAATGATTTTGAAAGTGTTTTTCGTTCAGAATTGCATCAAAATAATATCTTTTTACAAAAAAAAATATTTTTGACATCAACATGTGAAAATAATCTAAACACACCAATTTTTTTAAATTTCAAATAAAAATAAATTTTTTTATTCTTTTCAAAAATAATTTTGAAACGCAGTGACAAATATCCTTTTAGTTCGTGAAGACCACTTGTTCTTCGTAACATAATTATAACTAACTTGAAATCTAGACCGGTTGAACCTGAAAAATGAAAAAACTCGATTGACTCAGTTAAATTCTCGAATTTCATCTATCGACTGTTTTTGTTTTTGAAAAAAATATTGGTCAAACACAAAGTTATTTTGACCGTATTATTTTTTATATATATAAAACAATATGAGTTCAACGTAGGTTAGATTTTATAACTATGCTTCTAAGGTTTTTATTTATGATGAACATGTCCTCATTTTGAGCATCAAATAATTTTATTTATGATTCAGAAACTATAGGCTATAGCAGCCAAGATCACATGTTTTAGAAATTCTTTTTGGTAAGATAAGGGTAGGTTCTTTTCAAGCCGGTTTGTTATTATTAATATCTTTTAAATTACAATTATTATTATTATTATTATTATTATTATTATTATTATTATTATTATTATTATTATTATTATTATTATTATTATTGTTTTGTCATTATTGATAATGTTCATATTATTTTATGAGTTATTGTTATTTTATCATCAAAACTTTAATTATTAACATCATACGCATTATAACAATTACAATAAATTACAATTGCTATTATCATTATGATTAATAATGTTATTATTATTATTATTATTATTATTATTATTATTATTATTATTATTATTATTATTACTGTTGTTGCTGTTACTGCTGGTGCTGCTAAAATAATAAAAATTATCAAATTACCACAAATAAAAAAAAACTCAAAAACTTTAATAAAAGAGAAAGAAAGAAAAAAAATAAAATTATTATTATTATTATTGCGTAAATAATGGAGATAACAAAATTACCCTAGAGAATAAAAAAAAAACCCTAAAAACTTTAACAAAAAAATAAAATAAATGACAAAATAAATAAATATTATTAGCTTAAAAAATTATTTGACTTGAAGAATAAATAAAAATAAAACAAAAAAAGAAAAAGAAAAAAAGAAAAAAAATATCAATTTTCATATAATCACGAATAAAAATAAAATTTTTAAAAAATTAAATTAATTAAAAGCATACCATCGACAAAAATAGCTATCATCATTCATTTCATTTACTTGCCATCTTTTCAAGCCGGTGGACAGCATATGATACAACCGAAATGCAACCTAACCGTGTTGAATTTAAAGCACACAGCACAAAAAAGGCATTACGTGTCACATAATATCCACAAAACCAAAGTCTCATTCATTTCATTTACTTCGCCATCTTCATTCAATGCCCTTCTAGCCATTTTCCAGACACCAAAAACCATGCAACTCCACTGCTTTTGTATCATTTTACCGGCTGATTTCGACGAAATCAAGCCATTTGATCAGCCACAAGTCCAGCCACCTGTGCATGATAACGTCAAAAGGCGCCACCAGTGCGGCTGCGGGAGGCAAATACTTCATGCCCTGGGTGGTTCATTACGCCGGTTGCATGAATCGAAGTGGATTGGTTGTTTTCAGGATGATAAACGAAGCAAACAGCAGTCTGGCCTGTTTCATGACCTGGAAGGAATTCAGATATCTGAGAAGGTTGGTGGTGATAATCCAAGGATTTTTAGCTATGCTGAGCTTTATATAGGGTCTAAAGGGTTTTGTGAAAATGAGGTTCTTGGAAGTGGAGGTTTTGGAAAGGTTTACAGAGCAGTTTTACCGAGTGATGGTACTGTTGTTGCGGTGAAATGCTTGGCTGAGAGAGGAGAGCAGTTTGAGAAGACTTTCGAAGCTGAATTGGTTGCGGTGGCTCAGCTGCGGCACAGGAATCTTGTCCGGCTAAGAGGGTGGTGCGCTCATGAAGACCAGCTGTTCTTGGTTTATGACTACATGCCTAACCGCAGCCTGGACAGGGTGATATTTAGAAGGTGGCCTGAAAACCTGAAACCAGAACCCCTAGCTTGGGAACGAAGGAGGAAGATAGTCAGCGGCTTGGCAGCGGCGTTGCATTATCTCCACGAACAATTGGAGACTCAGATCATTCACCGGGATGTGAAGACGAGCAATGTCATGCTTGACTCGCATTATAATGCCCGACTCGGTGACTTCGGCCTGGCGCGGTGGTTGGAACATGAACTTGAGTATCAAATCCGGACACCTTCAATGAAAAACCACCAGTTTCGCTTGGCCGAGTCAACCAGAATTGGTGGCACTATCGGTTATCTACCACCTGAGAGCTTCCAGAAACGAAGTGTCGCCACTGCTAAATATGATGTTTTCAGCTTTGGAATTGTTGTGCTAGAGGTGGTGTCTAGGAGGCGGGCAGTGGATCTGACATATCCTGATGATCAGATCATTTTGCTTGACTGGACAAGGGGGTTGTCCGATGAACGGAAGCTTATACAAGCTGCGGATAATAGGCTTCCAGAAGGGTCTTTTGGGATTTCTGATATGGAACGCCTGATTCATCTGGGGCTTCTCTGCACACTCCACAACCCACAACTCCGGCCGAACATGAAATGGGTTGTGGAAGCACTTTCTGGCAACATTTTGGGCAAATTGCCGCCTCTTCCATCATTCCGGTCTCATCCTAGATACATAGCTATATCCTCCTCCGCAAGCAACACTAGCATAAGCAAAACCACCACCACCACGACCACCTCCGTTCCAAGTTCTGACATGACGATCTCGTTCACTTCATCAGCGTATGTCACAGCCACGGCAGAAACTATATATGCAACTGCAGAATTTGAGAGTACTTATAAACTGAGTTCTTCTAACTCGAACAACAGAGGTCACCGGAAAAATGCTTTCTTTATGGTGGAAACTCCCAGGGAGATATCCTACAAGGAAATCATTTCTGCTACAAATAATTTCTCGGGCTCGCAAATGGTAGCAGAGGTGGACTTCGGAACTGCTTACTGTGGCACCCTTGAAGATGGCCATCAGGTCTTGGTGAAGAGACTTGGCATGACCCAGTGCCCTGCAATACGCGTGCGATTTTCAACTGAACTCCTGAACTTAGGCCGGCTCCGCCACCGCAACCTGATACAACTCCGTGGATGGTGCACAGAACATGGGGAGATGCTTGTCGTCTATGATTATTCAGCAAGTCGCCACATGAGTCACCTTCTTTTCCATCATGACAATAGAATCGGGCATTCTATTCTACAATGGCGGCACAGATATAACATTATCAAGTCTCTTGCTGCAGCAGTTCTTTATCTTCATGAGGAGTGGGATGAACAAGTTATCCACAGGAATATCACTACCTCTTCTATCATTCTTGATCCTGACATGAATCCGAGACTTGGTAACTTTGCACTTGCCGAATTCCTTGCAAGAAATGATCATGCCCATAAAGAAGCTGCTAAAGAGAATAAATCAGTCCGTGGAATCTTCGGCTACATGTCTCCCGAGTACATGGAATCTGGTGAGGCAACCCCAATGGCTGATGTGTATAGCTACGGTGTGGTGGTTCTGGAGGTGGTCAGTGGGCAGATGGCAGTTGATTTTCGGAGACCAGAGGTGCTACTGGTTCATAGAGTTCATGAATTTGAGGCACAGAAGAGACCAATGGAGGATCTGGCTGATAAAAAGCTGAACCATGAATATGATCATGAAGAATTGATCAGAATCGTGAAATTGGGGATTGCATGCACCAGGTCCAACCCAGAATTAAGGCCAAGCATGAGGCAGATTATAAGGATACTTGATGGGAATGATCAATGGTTCATGGAAGGAGGGAAAAAGAAGGAAAGTAGAGAAGAATGGAGACAGAAGAATGCTAGTTCCTTGTCATTGATTAGAAGAATCCAAGCTCTGGGGATTCAGTGAGTCTAGAGTATCAGTGAAAACTAGATAGAGACCATAGATTTCTGCAGAGATTGATAGTTCTTTCCCTTTTGTAACTTCAGTATATCATCAATGTATATGCTTTGCTTTTCAATGGATTACCATGATTTTGTTTTCATTAGAATCTAGTAATGCTGCAGTTACACAATACCTGCAATACAATCTCAGACAGGAGAGTGTGAAGGAACCATTTCACCTAAAATCTTAAACTATTAGGTAAAATCTCAAAATATGATTTATATTATTCTCTAACACATCTCAAGTGAAAGCCATTTGGGCTTGAAACTTGCACAGACTCACACTACCATGTGCTTGATTTTTATCAAATAAAATAGAGGTGGTGAGATTTGAACTCGTGACCGTTGGGCTAATAAGGTTCTGATACCATATAAACAATATGATTTTAGAAGAATTTGTGTTAGCCAAAGGGCTCTGATACCATGTTAAGAAACCTCTCATCTGAAAGCTTAAGTTATTAGGTAAAGTCCCGGAATATGATTTATATTATTCCTTAACGAAGACCAGAATCATGAAAGGAAAAGAAAAGTGATCCCCAAGGCCTCTAAGGTGAGGAGGAGAGAAATGAACCCTTAGATTATCAGGGTGATTCATAGAGCATGTGAAACGATAACTGTCACCACAAATATAAAACTGTAAAATACATGCACAATTGAGCATGGTAGAGGAGCGACAGCTTTGAATAACACATTCTGGAGCACTGGTCAAATAACATGAAAGTTATGGCACCGCAACAGGCAATCAAATTTTAAGAACTCTCTTTCAATGATTTGATTGTTAAGTGAAGATTTATATTATTCTCTAATATATGGAATTCTATTGTCTGCTTTCTCAGTTTGTCAAAGCTTTGTTCTACTGTAACATAAATGGATAATGTAACCCTCTACAATGAAATAAATTCTGGAGCACTGGTCAAATACCATGAAAGTTATGGCACCCCAACAGGCATCATATTTCAAGAAAGAAAAAGAAGAGAACTGAAATAGACAGATAGAGAAAAGGAGCAACTACAGAGTATCAGTACAAGAGAAGGGAGAACATCAGAGAGCATGACAAAGCAATAGCATGCAAGGATCAGGAAAGCTGATAAATGTGCTGACAGTAAAACTGGCCTGTATGGGTTAACTCAGTGAGTGAAAATGAGTTAAATAGGCAAAATTGAAGCTTTCACGGCTAATCTACAGGCAGAAGCTTTCTTGCATTGATCTTCCACTTCCTTTTGGATATTGTTTTCTTCTTTTGTTGGATACCTGCAGAACCCCTTAGTCCTGTAAAATTTTTTTATCGAGTAACAGGAAATAGAAGCAAAAGAACTAAACTAAGAGATCAGATTTACTCAGTGGATCTTTCATGGCTGCAAGTGAGAGAAAAGTGCCCCAAGAGAGAGTAAAGGAGTTGTTGAGATACAGTTCATAAAGGAGAAAAGGAGCATTTGATTGTCTTGAGAGCAAAAGAGGGCACAAAAAAAGTTGAATAAGCAAAATGAGGTTCTTTATTGTGGACATGCCATCATGGCTTCCACAACAAATGCATAACCAGAAAATACTAAACTTTTCTCTCCCAATTGAATATTCAAATACTATAAAGGTAAGAAAGATTAAAGCTTTTTCTTGGAGTTTAGTCTAGTCATACCAATGTTCCAAGTATTGACGCTTTCCTCTCTGGTTCCCATGGAAATAAGTCACTAAGTTACGAGGGCTGGGATCCAGGCCGAGGTTGCATTTTCCTTCATCTTTTCGGGAAACGAAAAATGAAAAAACAAATATCTGTATATGAAAATATGAAAATTCTACATGTTTGTGGACATATATTTGTTCCTGAGCTAAAAAATAATACTCTCATTTAATTCACAAGCACAAGAAAGTTGGAATTAAATATTTTCCATGAAGAGAGGGAGGTAGGGGAGGAAGCACCCCTCATTTTGTGAATTCTTTGTCAAGCAGAGAAGAAAAGTTCTTTTTCTGGTATTTTAGCATTCATCAACCATTGCAAGATGTTAAGTATGGAGCATTGAGCCAAAACAGATACATCTTCAAGAATTTGGACAGGCAAATTTGCAGCCTTTCACAACCTAGTTCAACGCACAGTTTGCAATGGTCAATGTTTGAAGTGGAAGACAACTGAAATAATTAAACCTCAATTCAACTCTATATATACATTGCCAACTTTTCAATGCCATCTTTAAGAGCAAGCTGGATAAATGAATAACATGCCACTCTTTTTGCAGAAAGGGAGAGAGTTCCAAGTTATAAGAAAATGATAATCCCTAACTCAAAGATCTGAGAATATACAGGCCACTGATGATATAGTTGATCAAGATTTGACATTTAGATCAGCTGAAAAAAGAAACTAAGAAATTTCTGTTTCTAGGATGGAAATGCCTTGCTATTCATCCAATATTTCTCATTGTCCATTCTACTTCTTGCCGAATGTTGCCTTGGAAAGGCAATGAATCTCCATTACCAAACACAGGCCTTGATCTTTTCTTCGTGGAAGCAACCTGTGAGCCCGCGCCCATGGGAGAAACTGGGCTACTAGTTGAAGTCAAGCAGCTTTCAACAGAGCAATCACCAATGCGAGCATGCACATTGGAAGCATTTCTGTTCTCTAAAGCAGCAGCAAGTTCAGATAAGGAAGACATTTTCATGGTATCAAGCGGGGCAATCCCAGCGCATTCATTGGAAACCTTGATTGCTAATTCAGAAAGCTCTTCTCTAGCAGCCTCAAGTCCTGCAGTTGCAACAGCCTGATCATCCAGAGCTTTACGAGCTTTCTCAAGTATTGACTGTAAGTATTTCCCCTGAGCTTCAATGCGAAGTTGGAGATGACGTTGCACCTGCATATGGTAAAACCGAGCTACTTGATTGAAGAGAAAATTCTAGAAGTGAAAAAAGTAGTCCGACTCATGAGGGTGTAGTTACAATTACTTTAGCTTGTAATAAGCCACCAGTAAAAGCAGTTTTTTCCAGTAACCCCTTGAATATGGAGGAATTGTTGCCCGAGCCTGGCTCACCGTAAGCGCACTCTCACAAAGTGGCGGGTCCAAATATTTATCTTTGAGGGCACATGGTTAGCCGGTCTCACCTAATATTTTCTCCCTCAAATAAGGTGACATTTCTATACTTTTTAATCAATCTTTTCTTGGAGGTTATTAGATAGTGACAAGGTTGGACCGTTGAGCCTTTAACTTGTCTAATCCATAATTAACAACAAGAGGGTAACTCATAGCAGCTTGATTTTCCAGTTCCAACCTCTATGCTATCCCAAAAGTCCAAAAGCCACATCAGACACATGAATGAATACTAACCTCCAGCTGCTCATGCAATCTTCGTTGGACTTCCATCTGCACTCTCAAGGCCTCAGTAACCTGGTGACCACTGTTTGAAAGATAAAAGGCAGTAAAGATTGGAACACAAGGAGAGTTGGAACAAGTTTGACATATTAAGGGTAGAGACAGCATACTCATTCAGATCCTGCGCAATCATTCTCGATGATGCAGAGGTTGACGAACCTGTATCCTGACTTTCTGCAACTGATGGTGCAATCCCAACTACACATCATTCCTTGAACCAGTAAGTTTTCAACCACAGCAATTTATCACCAGAAGCAGTTCAGCTATGGTACCCAAGGTAAGAAGATTTTGGTAAAAAAAAGCTGTGTATGTGCATTTACAATTGATGCTAGATAGAAAATTATTGTCCAGATATTTGCCAATATGGAACAAAAAACATGCAACTGGCAGGAACACCAGTAGAGGTGTTCACATGCAGGGGAGAAGGAAATTAATTGAAGAATAGTCTTATGCCCCTGGAAAGCACTCAATAGAAAAGATAAAAGAAAACAGCTAGTAAAAAGGTCCAAAGGAAAAGAGGTACATACCATCCTTGGAGTTATCAGTTGATTCCTTGCAGGACTGCTTTCCCAATCGGTATTTCTGCAAGTAGATATGTCAGCTAGAGGAATGAGCATGAAATCATAGGAAGCTAATACCCAGAAGATCAAAAAGAATAAAGAGAGACAACAGTATCAGCAGACCTGTAGGTGAGATTTCAAGTGATAAAGGGTGAGTCCTTTTACCCCCATTGTTCTCATAATTGTCTTGGGTGTTGCTTCTTCAATTCATATTGAGAAAACAAAACAAAAACTTCAATTAGCAAATCAGCATAATTGTGTGCCAACAAAATCAAGTATAGTAAGTAGTCTGTAATGTCATCTGAGAAATAAAGGTTGCCCTATAAATGTTTCTTCAAAATTCAGATGTCAGTGTGCTACACTTTGTTCATGTACAAATCAGTTAGGAGCCAAAGACAAGTTGAGGAGCAAAATGAGTTCCTATTAAGTTCCTAGTGTCACTAGAACATAACAACAATATTTTTAACAATAAACATGCTTTGAAACCACAATAAGGGACAATATCTCAAGCATGAACGATCCCGGTAACTTATACCAACTCTTAGTTATCAATATCCTATTAAAAATGCGTAGTTGCTAATACATAGGTCATTTATAGATTCCTGTCTATCATTTGACAACACACTACAATGCAAGCATGCATGACTCAGAATGGCAATACATGAGCTGGTTCCATTGGTGAGGAACTCTACATAGGCCTATTATGTATTGTATTGAAATGGTAGCTGCCTCTTGCAAGGAAAATTTCTTGCAAGCTTTTACAATTATAAGTTGCAACAGCATGGACCTAATATCCAAAAGTGTAGATTGGAGTTGCTTTTGGGATAACCAACTCTGATTTGCAATTCTAAGAACTTCCCCACAAACACAATGGGGGGACTTTGAAGGTCACAATACTCCCAAGACCAATCAAATATTTCAGCACTGGTCTTATCATGCCTTCTGAAAATGGTTTATTTCACAACTCCTGGTGTTTTCTAGCTTCCTCAGATTCCGTACTTCTCATACTAGAGGTGGCATCTGCATCGGTGGCAGGTTGGAGAAAAATGGAAAAACCATTATAGAGCTCAGTCAAGATGGTTTTGTTTTACTGGCAGTATGGTGATTCCAGCCTGGTAAGGAGATCGATGAAATTCCATAGGTCTGATACCGGTAATGGGGACCTACTAGAAGTACTCAAATCCAATCCTCCATGGCAAGTAACCTCAACATTTTCATTCAGAAAGAAATAAAATAATCATATCACATTGTGATTTAAACTTTTTAGAAAAAAGAAGCATAGAGAGCTTGCATGGTGATGCTTTGACTGGTATTATAGATAGCAAAAGTTTGGTATTTCTTAGTAAAATCTCCATTCAAAAACAGAAACACAAATGTTTACAAATTATACTCTCAAATAATAGAATATTCTTTCCTAGACAAGGACAAGCTGCTATAGTTCATCCAATTTGTCCTTTTGGTTGTATTTTCAAGATGGTGAAATACATGAGGAACATCTAGTGCACAATAACCCGAAAATTAACAGAAACATTAAAAGAATAAAAGCATAAGATCAAGGCAGCTTAGATAGCTAGTCAATCAAAAACAACTGAACAACGAAAGAGAAGTCTTCTCACGCTAACATTATCATAATCGTTCTAAATTAAACCATTCTTGAGAAATTTAACTGGCAGGCCATCTCAAATTTTCTAAGCAACATACTCATTAAAAACACTGGACCTAACAAAGACAACAATAATAATTGCCATTTCGGCCAAATAAACACATAAAGCTATATGGTAAAAACAAATAGCCGGAATAAATCCTCCAGCAAATAATAGGAAAAAAGGGGCCTCTTTTAATCACTCGATACATCATCAACAATAGTGGTTAATCACATCCAGAACCACCACATCAATTACTATAATCACATCTGAAAACATATCTCATAATATATATATATATATATATATATATATATAAACATTTTTTAACTACAAAACCCAGTGAATATTTCAAGCAGTGAAATTAATCGGACTGAGAATCAAAACCCACATTTCTTTCAATGAAACAGAAAAGAAAAGACTCTTTCCACTAACTAAATAAACCCAAAAACACATTTCAAGTACATATCCCATAGTGAAAACAAACATTCTTCACATAAAGCATCACAAAATAACCGTCTTTACAGCGAATAAAATAGAAACTCTAAGGCAATAAAACCATATTCAAGAAAAAAGAAAAGACACATACACAAAAGCTAAAACAGCTCATTAATTGAAACAAAGAAACAAACACAAAGGTTAAAAAAATGAAGTAGTGGTAGTTACTATCAGGTCCACCGAGTTGAGTGACAGCATCAATAAATCTCTCATGTAAGTCAGCAGTCCAACGGAGCCTTGGCTTTGGATCCGTAGTGAGAACCAAGCACGCATCCCCGGACAGATTAATTCCATCTAATGAAGCTTGAAAGTCCCCATGTCCATCCAAAGGCAGTGAGTGTATTGCAGAGTACATTCTTGAATACCCTTCAAATATTTTCCAAAAAAAAGGTGACAAAAATGGTGAAATGGTGCCCAAGATCAGATTTCTGGGTTCCTGTCGGGGCTTCGGAGCCCCGAGCTTCAGGTCAGAGAAAGTAGTATGTCTATGCGTGTGTTGATATTTCACAGAGAGAGAGAGAGAGAGAGAGAGAGAGAGAGAGGTGCTTGCAAGTTATTGTGTATACCAGAGAAAGAGAGAGAGAGACAAGTGTTTTTAGGACAGCGATTTGTACATTGTGTTTTGTATGCTGGTAGTGTGAGGGTGATTTTTTTTTGAAATTGTTTTTTATTTATAAATGTATTAAAATAATATTTTTTATATATTTTTTAAAATTTATTTTTAATATAATATATGAAAATATTTAAAAAAAAATTAATTTAAAAAAAATATATTTAAAAAAAAATACTTTTGAAAAGAGTCAAATAGCTAAAATTAAAAAATAAAAAAACCAGGCCGGACAAGAACGAAAACGGTCAATTACAGTTAATCCCCTGAAACCGGCGGTGTTTTTTTATTTTTTTGAGGGGTGTTTTCGTTAATACATTATTCATTGGTGAAAAAAAAAGAAAAAAAAGATGAACGTCCGCGCGCGAAGCACCGAAACAAATTGCGAGTCTATAGTGACAATGAGTCATAATAAACAGTATCAAAGCGATGTCTTTTAAGTTCTTTGTAATGTGTTGTAGTTTTTGTCTGAATTTGTGTATATATATATATATACACAAATTCAGACAAAAATTACAACTATATATATATATATATATATATATATATATTTAGTCTATTCATTAAATCTGAATAGAGATAAGTTGAGATGTGATTCTCACTGACAATGGAACTCATGCAATAATATAAAATTATTGAAATAGGCGAGACATCTCATAAATTTATCTAAACTTTAATTAATGATTTTTTTTTTATAAATTCATTTACAAAGTCTCAAATAGATGAATTATCTAAACCACATGGTTGTTAGACTCTAATTAATTCACAATTCAAGCTGGTTTGAAAGTTGAATTATATGATTTATTGTCATTATTTGACATTGCGTTTCAAAAACGTTTTTAAAAAAAAATTATTTTTATTTTAAACTATGTTTTAGTGATTTTAGATCATTTTCATATGCTGATATTAAAAATAATTTTTAAAAAATAAAAAATTATTATTTTGATATATTTCTGAACAAAACTTTAAAAAACAACATCAATCACAATGTCAAACAATCACTTAATCCCAATCAATTTTAAAACAATATTATTTTAGAGGTTCTAGAAAATAAAACCAAAAGAATTTCATTTCAGTTTCTTAAAACAACATGATTCTTAACAAGGTTATGATGGTAAAATTAATTAGGTCATTAATTGACTTCCCAACTAAATTTCAAGTCAACAAGTTACTACATCATTATACAAGATTATTTTAAGTTTAATAATTATGATCTATACTTAAAATTAATATATATTTTTAATAAGTTGCCAACAACTTATAAATTCAATCTCAAAATATAATTTAGAATATGTTCAGTAATGTGGTGTGTGGTTGTGCTTTTAAAAAAAAAATATTAATGCGTGGGGAGAAAAAACGCCTGGCGCGTGTAAAGCACGCTCTGACATGCAGCTGAAGAAACTAATAAAAAAATGAGGTCAATTACCTTCCTGCCCTTGTTCCCAAGTCAGTCCGGGTCGATGTGCGTAATGACGACGGAGCCCCTGATTCTGGCGGTGTTTTTTGTAGTTTATGGGGGGTAAAATCGCTAATCCACTATTCATAAACGAAAAAAAAAAAAAAAAAAAAAAGCGGATAAACTCGCGCGACACACCGGATCAAATTGCGAGTGAACAGTGACAATGAGTCACGGTGCACAGTGAAAAACCGAGCTGTTTTAGCTCTTTTGATAATGTGTTGTAGTTTATATATATATATATATATATTCAGTTTATTCATTAAATCTGAATAGAGATGAGATGTGATTCTGAGTGACAATGGAACTCATGCAATAATATAGAATCATAAATTTATCTAACCTTTAATTAATGATTTATTTACTTATAGATTCATTTACAAAGTATCAAATAGATGAATTATATAAAACATGTGGTTGTTAGACTCTACTTAATTCAGAATTCAAGCTGGTTTGAAATTTGGATTATATGATTTATTGTCATTATTTGATGTTACGTTTCAAAAATGTTTTTAAAAAAAAATTAAAAATTTTATTTTTATTTAAAATTATTTTTTAGTGATTTTAGATCATTTTCATGTGCTGATATTAAAAATAATTTTTAAAAAATAAAAAATTATTATTTTGATATATTTCTGAATAAAAAAAAGATTTTAAAAAACAACATCAACCACACTCTAGAAACAAGCCAAAAAAATTTCATTTCAATTTCTTAAAACAACATGATTCTTAACAAGGTTATGGTGGTAAAATCAACTAGGTCATGAATTGACTTCTCAACTAGATTTCAAGTCAACAAGTTACACATCATTATACAAGATTATTTTAAATTTAATAATTATGATCTATACTTAAAATTAATATATATCTTTAATAAGTTGCCAACAACTTATAAATTCAATCTCAAAATATAATTTAGAATATGTTCGGTAATGAGGTGTGTGGTTGTGCTTTTTTTAAAAAAAATATTAATGCGTTGATGCTAAAAATAAAAATATATATTTTATTTAATATATTTTTAAATAAGAAATATCTTAAAAAACAACTTGATATACAAAAAAATATTAATAAAAAATTTATTTATTTTATTTTGGGGGGTGTAAAGGTCTTTTTATTCGTGTGTGGTGAAGGCAAATAGGAGGGAGCATCTCAAGTCTACTGTGGTTGCCACATCATGGTGCGGAATGTCTATCTCTACTGGTTTTGGTTATGATGGGGTCTTATTTTGTTCTTCGGTCCCCCTTTTTTTCCCCTGTATTTCGAGAGAAATTTAATTTTAAGCCATGCATGAAGAAAATACCTGTAATTATTAGAGAGTGGAGTGCGATTGTTTTTTATATTTTAAGAAAAAAATTACAAATATATTTTTTTCTTAAATTTATTATTTTTTTGGTATTTTTAATCTATTTTGATTTTTTTTTTTTGGAATTAGCACCGGGTATCCAGACCGCTGGGCCTGATTAATCCCGGGGGTGCACAAGACCTCAGCAAGCAATCTATTTTGATATGCTATGTTAAAAAATAAAAAATAATATATGTGTGTGTTATTTTAATATATTTTTAAATAAAAAATATTTTTTACAAAAATACTGTTACAATACCAAACAAATTTTAAATTGAGAAGTTGTTACATGGCTTCCTAAATTTTAAAGTATTTATAATTTTAAAAAACAAAACATGACGGCAAAGATACATAAAGTGTATATTTGAAAGTGTGATTGAAGTTGTTTTTTAAAGTACTTTTAGTTTAGAAATGCATCGAAATGATTTTATTTTATTTTAAAAAAAACTTATTTTGATATCAGTACATGAAAAAGATCTAAAGACATAATTGCTTTTAATTTAAAGTAAAAATAAGAATAAAAGATTTTCATTTTTTTTCAAAAGATTTTTTAAAACGAAATGTCAAACATACCCAAACTTTTAAATAGATTAATATGCAAATTAATTGGAAATAACTTTTGCTATCAAATAAAAAAAATCAATGCTTAAAATAATCTTTATACAATCTAAAATAAATATTTTAGAAAATTAATTCGTTTGTGCTTAAAGATGAATCATCATGCCCACCTTATACACCCCATGTTAAATAAAAATTATCAAATCAATTTTCACTTTGGTATCATATAATTTGACATTGTATTTTAAAAGTGTTTTTTTTAAATATATTTATTTATTTATTTACAAAAAAAATAGTATTTTTAGATCATTTTGATGTTCTAATATCAAAATTTATTTGTAAAAAATAAATAAAAATATTATTTTGATTTATTTCTAAACAAAAAAATATTTTTGAAAAAAAAAATCAACCATACTATTAACACGAAACCCTTAACCCGCCATTTGAAACTCAGAAGATCCATCATGCTAATTAGTTTCATAATACTTCCTGCTAAAGATAAGAGGTAAGAAATATTTTAAAAAATAAATAAAAATATTATTTTGATGTATTTTTAAACAAGAAAATATTTATAAAAAAATTTCAACCATACTATTAACACGAAACCCTTAACCCGCCATTTGAAACTCAGAAGATCCATTATGCTAATTAGTTTCATAATCCTTCCTACTAAAGATAAGAGGTAAGAAATGTTTACAAAGTCATGTATCAATTTATATTTCACAGAAAAACAAAAGGTTAATTTCTTGCGCTTCTGAGCAATGTTTAGAATGAATCAAGTGTTTCTTTGACATCGCTGTTTCAAAAATGTTTTTTTTAATAATTATTTTTAGTATTTTTATATTATTTTTGATATATTGAAGTCAAAAATATTTTCTAAAAAAATATTATTTTATTATATTTTTAAACAAAAAATATTTTCAATTATATTTAGATATGCCAAAACCGCTTATAACAACCGACAACATGCTTATTTTGTAGAGCACAAGAGGTAGAGTAGAGTGAGGGGAGTGGATATGGAAGGGACAAGGCCAGTCCAAAGGCTTAGGAGACCGACAAAACCAGGCCGGCCATTCCAGACCCCACCCATTTACAAGTGCTTGTGACTCGATTTTAAAAGTTAAATATTTTTTTTATTAAATTAAAAAAATAGTATTTTTATATCATTTTCATGTGATGTTATAAAAAAATATTTTTAAAAATAATCATAATCACACTTCCAAATAGTCACTTAGTTCCTGTTTATTTGAAAGTATAGTCGTGGTTAGTTTTTAACGTGTATTTTATTTAGAAATTCATCGAAATAATATTGTTTTTATTTTTTAAAGATTTATTTTTGATATTAGCAAATCAAAATAATTTAAAACACCAATTTTTGTCATTTAAAATATAAAAAAAAATCAATTTTTTTTTATATATTTTTAGTTATAATAAGGAGGAATGGTGGTGGTTGCCGTTCAATTATTACTCGTATTATTTTCAACATCAAAACAACTCATGCAAGTGCATACCAGTACCTACCAAGACATGCAATCTGACAACGAAGTTTCGGACAAAAAAAATGTCTTCTAATTTTCTAGTTTTGGTCATTGCAGTGTTGTTGACTCTTCTTCCTGCTGCAGGGCTTACAAGGACATGACAACAACACAGCTCTGCTGTTAAGTCCAGGGTTATTGATCCCGTCCCGGATACCGTTCCGGTTTTGTGTTTGGAATGGAACGTTCTGGTTTTGGTACCGTTCCGGTTTTGTACTGTTCATTTTTATTTAATTATATATATGTAAAAAATAAAATATTAATTTAACAAGTATAATTTAAATTCAAGATAAATGAAATTTAAATTATACAATACAAACATAATCTCAAAATTAGAAACATCTTTGAAATTCCAAAATATTATGAAAGTAAAATGTTCTAAAATAAAAAAAAATACATCAAACATCTTCTACATCATTAATATAAAAATATTAGAATTTCTTATTATGCATCCCAAAAAAATAGTAAATACCATAGTAAGATAATTACAAAGAGAATAGTACTGAAAATTATATGTTCAAAAAGAAGAAAAAAACAGATTTTGAAAAAAAAATAAGTAAAATTCGGAACACAATATGATATAAATAAAAAATCATAAAATCGTAAGTAAAATATTTCTAAATACAATACAACATAATTATGACTATAAAACTTCATTAGTTAAGGTTCATATATAATTCAAAATAATTTAAAAATACATTACAAAACAATTTAAAAATAAAAAACAAAACAATTATTGATTTTCAAGAGTGATTCCATGATATATATATATATATATAAAAAAAATAATTGTTATTTTTTTATATATATATTATATATATATAATTTGTCCAGCATTCTAGAGCCTTCTCTTCCTCTACAAAAAGCACTCGCTCTCAACTTCATCGGTCTCTATTCGTGCTCGCTCTGTCCCGGCCACCTCGTCAAACTATCTCTACAATCCCACAAGCTATCTCTGTTTCTTCTCTTGTATTTTTTCTTGGCGCTACTATGCACCGCTTCACTTCTAGCCTCGCTTCCAAGGCTCGGTACACGCCTCCCTCTCCTTCATTTCCTTTACTTTCATCTGGGCTTTCATTATCTTCCTCGCTTTTCGTTTCGTTGTCGAGAAATGTCAAAACAGACAAGAAAAAAATAGAACTTGGTGGTTATTTCATCTGGGCTTTCATTATCTCCCTTCTTCAGTCCGGAACGGAACGTCCGGAATAAAACCGGAGCGTTCCGGCCGGAATTTGGCCGGATTTTCCGGATCCCACCGGAATTCAACCCGGGACAAAAACGTCGCCGTTTTGTCCTGGATTTGGCATTGGAACGGGGCGTTCCGGCCGGAACGGGACGGGATCAATAACCCTGGTTAAGTCTTGTTGCATTTATTGCTGAAATTTCTTACTTTTTGCTGAAATTTTTTACTTTTTGCTGAAAATTCTTACAAGTTTTGAAAACCTAGCTAGGTTTTCATGTGGCTGGGAGGGAAACTTACAGTGACAAGTTAAGTAAAAGCTGAACTAAACAGAAGAAGCGGATACTGGGGGTTTGGAATTGCGTTTAAAAAGTATTTTTTAAAAAAAAAATTATTTTTTTTTTAAATTATTTTTTTATATTTTTAGATCATTTTAATGTGCTGATGTCAAAATAATTTTTAAAAGATAAAAAAATATTATTTTAAAATATTTCTGAACGAAAAACATTTTTAAAAGCAACCGCAACAATAACCACACTACTTTGCTTGAGTTGTTGCTTTAGGGTCTGTTTAGAAGTGCGATTGCGGTAACTTTTTAAAGTGCTTTTCGTGCCCAAAATACATCAAAATAATGTTATTTTATTTTTTAAAAATCATTTTTGACATCAACACATCAAAATAATCTAAAAACACCAAACCGCCGGTTTTTAAAATGAAAAAAAAATTCAAGTTTTTTGAAAACGCCGATTGCAACGCACTCCCAAACGGGGACTTAACCTAGATTAATTGGTGGTTGACCTCTCTTTGTGATTATCAAATAGATGACATTAAACTTTATTTTGATGATCAATATATCAATTCAAGTATGTATATATATATATATATATTAACGTAGATGTTCAGGTTAGTTTATGTGTACTTTAACCAATCACATAGATCCTAAAATTAATGACCATTTAAGTCTCCAGTGATTATTATATTAGCAACCATAAGACTCGAAACTAAGACCATAGAGAAGGCAAATCCTTAGTCCAAATTTTTCATCACTTGAACACCTACTAGATGATTCAAGTATAAATATTTTGGTTAAGGTTTAGGGGGGGTTAGGTGATTCAATAATATTTTTATATCAAATTGTATGATAATAAATATATTAATCCAAAAAAAATAAATAAAAATTGTCATGTTGTGTTTCAAAAACTAGGAAGCTTCTTGTCAAGAAGGTACATTAAACCTAATAATTATATTAACCAAATATGACCGATTCCATCTTCAATTATTCATTCAAGATCTTTGCTTTTATGCCGTTGATATATATATATATATATATATATATATGCGTCATGCATGTGTTTATGGAGGCCAAATTAAGCTGAGTAATCATCAAGAACCTTAACTATGATGGTTTTTCAATGAGAGCTGCAGTTTTATTAAGAAGGTGTTTGGGAGGGCTTTTTAAAAGTGTTTTTGAAAAAAAAATTAAAAAAAATATTTTTATTTTTAAATTTAAATTAATAAAATTTTATGTTTTTAGATCATTTTAATGTGCTTATATCAAAAATATTTTTTTAAAAAAATATAATTTTAATATATTTTTAAACAAAAAATACTTTTAAAAATAATCGCAACCATACTCAAAACAATCAGTTGGGTAAAAAAACAGAAGCTGAGGTCAGCTCATCTATGGCATGCAATGATCACTTTTTGTGTGCTGCAATAATGGAGACTTCAATTAATTCAACATTGGAAGATATCCTATATTTGTTTTTGGCATATGTGTCTAGGATCAATTATGGGAATTAAATGAGACCACTGTCTCTGAAGTTGACTTTCAATTTAAGCCTCTTTTTTTTCTTTTTTCTTTATTTTTTATTATTATAAATATTTATGTTAACTTGTACGTATCTGTAAGTTTCTAGTGATCGTCATATTAGTAATCACATAACTCAAACTTGAGACTACAAAAATAATAATTTTTTTAATTTTGAATTTTTATAATTGGATCAGCTACTAATTGGTACACTAAGAAAATTCTTTCTTATAACCAGGAGGAGTGTTCTAATTTAAAATGTGATTTGTGACATATTAGTTATCCTATATTCTAATCTAAAATCTTCAAAATATTAGCCATGAAGAATGTTTTCAGCAATATTTATAAAGGATATATTTGAGAAATTTATTTGTTTTTTGAAAATTAGCATTTTTTATAAATCAATGAATAATTTGATTTTTTTTTTTACAAAATAGTATAGTTTGTATATGTCACAATTAGAAAACACAATATTTAAGTTTATCGTTAGTAACACGATATTTTAAAAAAATATATAAAATAAATTGCACAAATTATTATGATAAGTAAATAGGAGAGATGAGAGAGAGAAAACAAGAGACCTTTAAGGCACTGAAGTTTCGATTATGATATCACTAGTATCATAAAAAACCTAAACGAGACAATTTTAATGATACCAAAAAAGATTATTAATTGTACCTGTAACAGGCCACACTTGTCATTCAAAGCATAAACATACCTTTTTAAGAAATATAAAAGATCCAAAAAGTATAAATGTTGTCTCGCGCGCACGGGATCCGTCAAAGGTTTTCCTTTTCTTAGCCCAACTTTATATGTGTGAGTCTACCACCTTTTAATTATTGGTTATTAACTCATATATGTAATCCTATAAGAAAGTGAGATATGAAACTTTTTTTGTTTAAATGTTTTAATTTAAAAAGAGAAGATAATATATATTTCAACATGTGATAAAAAAAAACTTTTGAAATAATTTTTAAAACTTTATTATTCACAACATGTATAATGTAGATCCATATAGATTATCTCTAACCTTTTCATATAGATTATTAAAACTCAAACATTTTTTTTTTAAAAAAAAGTTGGGTTAACTCGGGTCAACCCGTGTTATTAGGGACTCATCTTCTTGGCCAGGTCAACTCCTTAAAAAAAAAATCTCACTCTTTGTTTTCTTTTTCATTTTTATTCTTTAATATTGAATTAATTGAGTATTAAGTATTCCAATTTATTTTTTGCAAGATTATCCTTACTAATCTTACAGGTCAACTCGGATTATCCATGTAAATTTAATATATATATATATATATATATATATCCATCTTAATATTAGATAAAAATATCATTCAGTATGCAACTATTTTTGAATTCATGATTAAAACATATTTCTTTTAGAAATATGTTAGCAATGCTAAATATATTTTTATTTCTATCTATATCTTGATTTTTTTAAAGTTTAATCTTTACTTATCATTAGTATTTTTTTATTAGCATGAATAATTTTTATTTAGTTAATTAAATGTATAAATTTGTTTTTATTTTTAATTGAGATTTTTTACGATAAAAAACAGAAAAAGCTTGTGTTTTTAATTGAGGAATAAAATTATTCGCATGGATCAAATAGCTAGTATAAGAAGGTAGGTTTGGAGGTAAATTTTATAATAAAAGAATTATCTATCACAATGATCTGTCAATCACCATTTGAATATTCAAAAACACTCAAGTGTCCAGGTGTACCACATGGCATAGTTGCTTATAAATAAATAAAAAACACTTAATTAATTTTATTTTTTTGTGACCATCAAAATAGTCTACTCAATAATGCAATTATTAACCATGCTTGGCCAACGTTTCTGGATAGGAATTTTTTTTTTTAATAATTAGTACTGATATAAGGTATAATATAATTTCTTTTTTAAAAGTTTTACCAATATAAAATACTTAATTATCCAATGATTTATATAAAATACTTAGTTATCCAATTTTAATTATTATTCGAGTTTATATATAACCATTCTCATTATTGAAGTTTGTCATTCTCATTTTAATTAATTATTATTAATCTATAATTGTTTATAAATTTATTACTTGAAAATACGATTTTCTTCGACTTTGAATAATTTGTCACAAATCATAAATAGTCTAATCTTCTGATTTTCAATGATGATCTACACGAACCATAAATAATATATCTCTTAAATATTTATTTAGATTAGAAGGATTATTATGCCTATAGTGTTAGTACTCTATTTTATGCTTTACATAGTTTTTATTTTTAAGAAATAACCACTTTAAAAAAATAAAAGACATAACTTACTATTTATAGAAAAGTCTAAAAAACCCTATAAATTGATAAAATATCAATTTGCCCATGAAACAATATTCATAAATTAATCCAGTTTAATTTTAAAAATTAACTCAATCAAGTCCTTACTTGATTTTCTAGGGCTAAAAATATATTCCATGTATTAATTATATTTTAGTCCTTAATTTCTAAAATATATTTAAATCAGTCATACTTAATTAAAATCATCCCAATTTATTTTTTGAGTAATGATTCTTAATGTTTGTAACTCATTAGGTTCATAATATATTGATCCAAATATAAATTATAATTAAATAATTTAATTTATTTTTTATTCAATAATTGATTAATTTATATTTGAAGATTAGGTACATTATTAGAAAACTCATTAGTGATTTGACTTAACTTTTTAGTAACTAATTTCTCAGTATAATTAAAATTCTTACATAAATAATACTATGATTTAATATTAAAGTATGAAGCATGCATGTCATGTTAAAACAAAAAAATTAGCAATAATTAACAATAAAATATGGTTGTCAATATTTATATTTAACCAATTAATTTAATCTAATTCAAAAACAAAATTTCTATAAAAGACAAATTTAACAGAGAACGACAAATAAAATAAAATGAGATAACCTAAGTCATTCTTAAAATTTGTGAAAAATCCTATAGAAAACAATTAAAAAAAATATCGAGCCAAATATCATATCAAACAAATGATAAGAGGTAAAATTGAAAAAAAAAGAATTTAAAAAACAAGAAAAAACCCAAGTAAACTCAGACAAATTTCCTAAACCTAGATTAATTTCCTAAACATGCAACTCATGAGTTATAACTGAAGGAGGCAAAGGATTAGGAAATTAGGCCGAAGGAAATTTCCAAGAGTCCTCTTCTTCGATTTGTATTGTGGTTCTTTTTTAAAATGTTTTTTTTATTTAAATATATATATTAAAATAATATTTTTTTAAATAAATTATTTTGATATCGATACATGAAAATAATATAAAAATAATAAAATATTTTTAACTAAAAGCAATTTTTTTTATTTATGAAAATCACTTTTTAAATGCTTCCAAAACATCCATGTGAAGCCAGAGTGGGTGTGTTCATGGAAAGCGTGGATTGGGATTGAAGGCTCAATAGAGGACGATATTGTGTGGTTGAATTTGATGTTATATTTCAAAAATATTTTTAAAAAATATTTTTTTTAATTTTTAATTTTTAATTTTTGTTAATGTTAAAAATATTTTTTTTAAAAAAACAAATAAAAGTATTATTCTGATATATTTCTAGATAAAAAACATTTTAAAAAATAATCTCAATTACGAGCAACCATTAAGCAATCCTTTTTTTAATTTTATTGAATGCCGTTATGACTCTTTATTTTTCCATAATTTCTTCATTTAACTGATAATTGAATTATTATTAATTATGCTTGTAAATTTAAATTTTATATGACCAATAATTGTTAATTTAATTTATATTTTTATGTAACTAAAATATATAAATCATAAAGTTTATCGCACGACCGGGTTTTGTTGAAAGAACCCAAAAAGTTAAGAGCAAATTAGTGATTGGGCTACGATGCCATTGCCCGGTATCCAAACATAGCACAGAAGCCCACTCGTAGTTTGTCCAACATATATGGGCTTTGATCTGGGCTATAATTGCATGAGCAACTCTTCAATGGCCCAACAATGATGATGAGTGCTACTCAAATTGCTTGCTATCAGCCGTTAGATATATGAGAAAATATGTAATAGGAAATAAACCAACAATACTTAAAAGTTCACTTCGAATGACACTTTACTCTTGCTTTCGAACATGGAACAAAACAAATTACTATATTTTTGATGAATAATTTATAATAAAAATAATTTAAATTACAAGATATACTGAAACAAATACCTAATACTCTTTTTAAAGGGAATGAAACGATATTATTAAAACAAAATTTTAAACAAATATAGAAATAACCTCTTTATTTTCTTTTGGATCAAGAAAAACTCAAATATTGGTAAATAATAAAAATCAAAATTATTAAAATTGGGATATTTGAATTCCTCAAAATTCCATATAATTAATCTTTTATGACCCATCATTTAATTGCGATGAGAGTGACTGAAAGATATAGATATTTTTTGAAATATGGCTGTAAATTAATACAATTCATTTGTAAGGCTTTATATTTGACATGATTTATGAAAATTAATTCTTGATTTTAAGAAAGCATTTGTTTGTTTGATGTAAAATATTCTATAATAAATATATAAATTAAGAGTTAAGAAAACAACTCAAGTTAATCTACAAATAAAAAAATGAATAATCAAAATTGGGGTACGTGAAGTACAATAAATCTTATATCAATCACTTCAATATAACCCACTAATTAATGATAATGAATTGATTTAATATCCGATAAAGAATATAATTCAATTAAATTTGAGCTTATAATTTTATTTAACTAAACTTCTGATATTTTATAAATTATATACCTAATTCATTCAAATATGTTTTGGTTGTGAACAACTTGAACATATTAGGTTAGACTAAAGTTTTCATGGATATTATAAATATTCAAAGATTGAGTTTATATTATTATTTTTCATGAGTTTGTATTTAAAAGTAGACACCTCTAATATTAGATCTAGTTTTCAAACTTTTAAACACCATTAAATTTTAGTTATCCCACCCTTTATTCTAGCAAAGATATTAATAATGTTTTGTTAAGTTAATTAAATCTAACAAAAAATCCACTTCGGAGGCAAATTTTTTTAAATAAAATAAAATATATGATTAATCCATAAATTATCAAATATAAAAGCAAAAAGTATAGGGTATTAGAGTTGGACCAGGTTGACTGAATTTCAAAATCCTAAGAGCATCTCCAGCGGGCGTGCCAAATTGAGGAGCCAAAAATAAAAAAATAATATTTTGGCAATTTTGAGCACTTTTCGGCACTCCAGTGGCAATGCCAAATGCACAGCCAAAATTGGCACCACCTCCCTGAGCTGCTATTTGTAGCAGCTCAGGAGAGCAAGCTAAAAAGGTGGCCCCACCTTGGGGCCACCTTTTTTATATATTATAATATATATAATGTAATATATATATATATAAATAATGTATATATATATATATATATTAGAAAATAATGTGACTATATCAAAAATATTTATTTTTATTTAAAAATACCTTACTCTTATTAATTGTATAATTAATTGCATAATTAAACTACATACAAAATATTTATACTATATTTAAAATAATATAAAAATAAATGGCTCTTCAAAATGGCTTTTACCACTGGAGCACACATAAACAAAAATACCATTTTTACACTATTCAAAGTGTCATTTTGGAGATTTGCCTCTCCAAAATGGCACTCCCCGCTGGAGATGCTCTAACTTGCCACTTGATTTGTGATATCTATTTATTAGCTTCTTTTGATCTACTATCATATGTAATATTCATATTATTTGGATTTGATGGATTAGAACAAAACAAATAATAAAAATATTATAGATGGACCCATTTTTTTAACAGCCCTTGGTATTAACAAAAGTTCATTTGCAAAACTCATTTTAGAATAACTAATATCGTGTCCATTTGAGGGGGGTTTTAGAAGTGAGAAAATCAGAGATAAAGTAAAATTTTCTCATTCTCATTTGACTTAGGGAAAAATGAGAATTGTGGATGACTTTTACTCCTCAAATTATTTGAAATATTTAGACCTCAAATGATATATTTAAATAGTTTAAGGTTTTTAAATAACTCAATGATCTTTACATTAAAATTGAAATATTACTCTCTTTTCACTAGGTAAATTATTTTTGTAATTCAATAAATAAATTAGTAGGCTCACTCATCAAACTCTTCACTTCAAAAGAATATAAGAATTCTCTATAAAACCTACATCTGATTCAACATAGGAGGAACTTCATTAACATAGTAATCTAAAACCTGGTATCATCAACGTCATGCTTTACCATGTTCACTTGCGCTTTAACATTGGAAAAATATTGTGTTTTCTTTCATTTACACAAAACCTACATCTGTAGTGTTTTGAAAATTTTAAAAAAAGACAAATACATGAATGCCTTTGGTGGCTTAAAATTAAGTTTAAATGAATTAAGGGTATTGTAGTAAATGTATAAGCTAGTAAATATAAATAGAAAAGAAAAGAAAAGAAAAAGAGAAGTAATCTGAAAATTTGAGAGAGAGAGAACCGGGAAGAGAGAAAGAAAGAAGAAGAAGAAGAGAAAAGAGGGAAAGAGAAGAGGAGGAGAAAAGAAGAAGGAGAAATAAGTTGTTAAGGTAATGTGTATGTTTTAATATGTATAAATATGATTATTAGTTACGATTTTTACTTGTATTGATTGTTAGGGTTTGAGGATTTTATTTGGGTTTGATTAATAAATTAAGAGAGATATTAAGGGTTGAATGTGTTGGGTAATGGTTTAATTAGTTTGATTGTAAATGATTTTGAAGTTATTTGATGTGTTTGGTGTAAGAAAATATTGATAAATGGTGAAAAACCCTTGCTGGAATCCTGGGCTAGAGGTTGAAGATGACAAAATTTCATTTTGGTCCTTTTTGTGAAAATTACAGTTTGGTCCCTGGACTTTGGAAAATTACAGTTTGGTCCCTGGAGTAAAAGTAGAGATTCTGGACAGAATTGAGGTTGAATTAGGAGAAAAATTTCAGTATAGTTATGAATTTATGAGGAGTTCAATTAGTCACTCAATTTGATAAAATTACAATTTGACCCTAAAAATATAAGAAAAATTCAGGATGGTCCCTAGGTGAAATAATAGTATTTCAGATTGTCTTGATGGATAATTGAAGCTTATTTGATGAATTATTATCAATTTTATGAATTGTGTATTTGGAATTAGATTTTAGAAGAAACCTTTGTTTTAGGTTTTTTTGTGAAAAATGGGTAGTTTGATTCAAAAACACATAGGATTATGAGTTGAATTCTTAGATATGTTATTGAAGGTATTTTACTTCTTTTGAGTCATTTTTTAGTATATCTTCTTTTATATATTCAGATAATCCCGATATTCAACCTGCGGGACGTCAGTAATGTTTTGTCAACATTCTGCTTTTGAACCTTGTTTGCTTTTGAGTCAGATGAGTGGATAATATTTAATATGCATAAGAAATAATATAAATATTTGAATTGCTAGTATGAATTGGATTATGCTTTTTGATAATATATACATTGATTACTATTCTTGATACGATAAAGCATAATCAATTATTGAATATACATTCTTGATATGAGCCAATATCTGCTTGTGAATTGATAGCTCCTCATTTGATTGATACCATGAGTTGAGCCTTGAGATATGAATATGTCTGTTTGATTATAATACATACCTACGGTATGCCAGTCAGAATACCCATGCTAACAGGGTAGTGTTAGCCTTTGTGCACATCGTATCTGAAACCCTAGTTGGTTAGGGGAGTCACCAACCTGTGTGGACTAATCATCCCACAGTACGGAGCCTCATGCTCATTGTATTTTGATTTTCTGACGAGCTTTACCTATTAAATTCTTGTTATGACCTATTTGAGAAACTTCTTGTAAGAACTTCGAGCCGATTCGATAATATACTTCTCATTGTTGTATTATCTCGTATGTGTATATTAGATGTTATCTACTCACTGAGTTGTTGAACTCACCCCCTCATTATTTATCATTTTCAGGCTCGTAGCTTGCTAGCAGGTCATTTTTATCGTACTCTCAAAACCTGTTATTTTGGTTGTAATTAACACTTTTGTTCTTATGTCTAGTTAGTGCTCCACAACTATAGCAGTATGTAATCAACTCTTGTATTAAAACAATCGAATTATGTTATAAAGTTTACTTTGTTATTTTCGCTGCGTTGAATTCTAAATATGAATGATAAGTTTGGGTGTAAGTTTGGGTTTGCATAGGTGTGGAACCTTGGAGGGGGACCATGCCTATGTGCCGGTCACTGATCCGGGAATTGGGTCGTGACAACATCTCCATTATAATTGTCGGTGAAAAAACATTCCTTGTAAATTCTCTTTTTTGACTTTCTTTTATTTTTTTATTGTTTTGTTCTTTAATTCTTTGATGGGTTGATTATCATAATTGTGCTTTTAATTCAACTTGGATTAATGAGATATTTTATAAATTCTTCATTGTATGGTCCAAAACATGTGGATCTCTTAAAGATTAAGGTTGGTTGAAGTCCTTGAGAGAAGAGTTAAATGCAAAGGCATTGTTAGGTTGTAGTTTAGTTATTTTCTACATTTAATAATACTCACAATACATTGTTGACCATAACATTTCATTATTATGATTTTCTGGTAAAACAATTACATAAGAAAGGGGTTACAAAAGAGAGATTTCACATACACCTTGATATTATTTTTTCTATATGTTTTTGGATCATTTTTTTATTGTTACTATTGTTCTCTCTCTCTCAATAAATTTAGCCACATGTGTCTGACAACTTAACTTAACACACATTAAACTCTAGTCAACTTTAATTTAAATCTAGTAAATAAACTTTACAACATATTAACATTAACATTCTCCCTCTTAATACAATACTCTAGAACTCTCAAAGCTTCTCTCAATAACTTGAATTTTTTTGAGATTGTTGTAATGACTTTTGTGTATCACCATAATCATTATGAGGGAATTCTTCACATAAAACAACCACATGAGTTTATTCTTTCTCAACCTTGCTTTGCTCATGAATCCTAAACAACTTCTTCATAAAATAATCATATCTCCGTTACTAATCATTTTGTTTGTCTTCAAGTTATACAACTTATAACCTTTAAGAAATAAGTTATAACCAATAAATATACATTTCTCACTTATCTCATCTAGTTTGCGCCTTTTTTTCTTTGGTATTTGAGCATTACAAACATTACTAAATACCTTTAAGCGATTCACAAATAGATTTTTCTACTAGAAGCTTTAAGTGGTATGATACCCTAAACAACTTTCATAGAATACCTATTAATCAAATAAACAAGTATATACACTCCATTATCCTAAAAACTCTTAGGAGGTTGCTTCAAATATACCATAAACTTTATCATCTCCATAATGAATTGATTTTTCCTTTCTAAAACTCTATTTTGTTACAGTGCGTAACTAATAATAAGTTGCTTCTTAATACTTGCATATTCTCAAAACTTAGAAAACTATCTTGAAGTGTACTCTTTTCCCCTATCATTTTTTTAACATTTTTATGTAGCAACTATTGTTTATTTAATAAGACATTTAAATTTCTTGAAAATAATATAAACTTTAATTTTTTTCCTCATAAAATACATCTATGTCATTTTACAATATACATCAATAGATAACACAAAGTACCTATTTTGAGAATAACATGTCATTTTAGTATATTCATCAATAGATAATACAAAATACCTATTTTGTGAATAAGACGAAGTGTACATCAGACTATAAATGTTAGTGTGAACCAACTTTAGTACATTCTTAGCTCTTCATGCTACTTCCTTTAGAAATAATTGTCAATGATATTTTTCAAAAGCATTTTTTGCATAAACATATTTCATATCTAGAATGAATGGAATTTCTTAAACCATGTTCTTTTAGTAAAGTAATTTAAGGTTACTAAAATTCAAGTGACCACGTCTCTTAAGCCATAGCCTTGAAATATCAACCACATCTATCTTTAAAGCTACATCTTTTCCATATTTTAAGCCAAGTGGAAAACACTTATCGAACATCTTTATATTTTTCATAACTTGCCTTATTGGAATTTTATCAAAATGGTGCAATATTGGCCATGAAAATGCAATGAATATCCATGTTCCATAAGTTTTCTAACACTCAATAAATTTTGGTCAGTTTATGAAACATGTATTACCTAAAAACTCATTTTTCCCTCTTCTTAGTTTCTAAACCAATGATTATAGAAGACAAGGTCATGCCCTTTATGAATGCAAAGTGTTATACTATTTTTTTTTTAATTCCTAATCTTCATTATAGTTTGTCTATTTGTATCAATATCATTTAACAAGTTCTTGTTTAGTGTTATGTGATTGCTACAAGCACTATCAATGAGTCATTACCTATTCTTGTCTTCCATACCACTTTAATAAGAATAAAACATGTTTTAATCACCTTCCCTATCTTTGGTAACATTTGCCTATTGATTTACCTCGCATCACAATCTTTAGCTAAGTGATCAAACCCTTTTATAATTGGAACATTATGTCTTTCTTTAATACCAATAATTTCTAGACTCATGGAATAATATATTACAAGAATAACACTTTCTAACATCACCATAACTATTGCCTAAAATTCATTCTTCCTCTTCCTCTTTGATTTTTACCTCTTCCATATCTTTTACCCCTAAATGACATAACACCCATTCTCACATTACTTTTAGATACTTTCTCTTGACTTTGTTTACTAAGAGTATGATTTTATTAAAAAAACATTCTTTACTGACTTTTCATTTCTCTTCACTAATATATTCTCATAAGACTTTAAAGATTCCATCAACTATGACCACTCAAACTAAACAAGTCTTTTATTTCTTCTATAACTACTATAATAGGGTCAAACTTCTTTTAAAGGTTAATCAACAATTTTTTTAGAAATCCTTTATCGATAATATCCTCATTATAACTTTTTATTTGTTTCAAAACCTTATCAACCCTATCAGAAAACTCATCAACAACTTTATTTTTTTCTATTTTTCTATTCTTAAACTCTCTTCAAAGACTTGTAACTAATATCTCTCATCTTCACACCACCTTCATATTCATTTTGTAAAGTCTTTCATGCTTGCTTTGAATTTGTGATTTTCACTGTCCTTTGGAAAATATGATTATAAACTCATTTTTCTTTGGATTAACCAAAGAGTTATAAAATCTCCACTTTTTTTCTTTCATATCTTTTAGTTATGCTATGAGAATATTGTTAATACCTACAAGTTTTTCATATGCTACCTTCACTATCTCCCATAAGCAAAGAGACATAAGCGAATTTTCTTATCTTTATACTCCAAATGCATAATTGTCTCCTTTGAATATTGGGGTTTCACTGAACTTCAACTTGGGTTACCTTTCTTAAACATTTTCTTACTTTTTTGAACTTGGGCGGAGCATCTCTTTAATCTATGCTCTGATACCAATCTACTAGGTTATAGTATGTTTAGCTTCTATATATAATAACACTCACAAAATATAGTTGAACATAACATACCATTGCTGTAATTTTATGGTACAAAACTCACACAAGAAAAATGTTACAATTGAGAGAGTTCACACACATTTTGCTGATACTTTTCTTCTTTGTTTTTGTCTCTTTTTTTTTTGGTTGTTTCTAGTGTCCCCCCTCTATAAATTCAACAACATATGCCTTATAACTTAACTTAACACATATTTAACTAACTAACTAAAGTAAACTAACTTTATAACACACTAACATTAACATTAACATTAACAAGCGATAAATTGTTATTGAAATCTTGTTTTGAATTATAATATGGAATTATTGAAAAAGTCAAAATCACTTTATTGCTGATAACTATTTGTTTAATGAAGTTTGAATTTTTAAACTGGGATAATGTTTAAATGTTATTGAAGCAATAGACTAATGAAGTAACTAAATATAAGTTATGTTTCTTAGACAATACATGCTATGGAATGTATGCCATATAAAAATGCTTAAGAGAAGTAGCTTGTTGGAAATGTGTTAGCGACACTACAATAAAGGTTAAATGAAAAATGAATTTATTAGCAAGAAATCTTGTTTCATATAGAAGATAACAAGTAAAACCTCTATAATTAGATTTGTTTTGTTTGCAAAAGGTCAATTTTGATATATGGGTTGGTGAAAAGAGAAGTTACTCCATGAAATAAATATTTAAACTTAAAAGCATGATTTATAAAATTATTTGTTCAAGTGAATATCATATTTATTTTGGTATTGCTAGGTATATATATACTTGTTGATGCACCTTTATAAAATTGACATAAGCCAAGTTGTCCAACACTTAGCAAATTTTGATTGAAAATTCAATCTATAAACAATATCTAGAATCATGACCTAATCTATTACAAAAATCACACCTAGCATATCCTCCACTTCTAAAGGATTCAATATCCATTCTCACATTATATGTAGATCCTTTTTATTGGCTTTATTTATCAAGAGTACTTTGATTGAAAATCACTCTCCATTGAGTTTTCATTCTGCTTCACCAATCTCTTCTTATAAGACCTCAAAAAACCTACTAACTCATGAACACTCAATCTAGACAAATCTTTTGTTTCTTCTGTAACTTCTGTATATGGTTAACCTCATCAATAAATTTATTTTCCCAAATTTTCATATTCTGTAAAACTTTGTGATTTAATAGCTATTACCTTCCCATCACCTTTATATTCACTTTGCAAAGTCTTCCATGTTTGGTTTACATTTATGGCTCTTATGATCATTATTGGGAAAATAAGATCGTCAATTCCTCTGTAAATCAGCCCAAAAGTTGCAGCATCTCTACTTCTCTTTTCTTTCAAATCTTTGAGTAGTGCTATGAAATATTCTCTATGGAGCGGGTTACAATGGAGAGAGTTTACACAGTCTGTTGCTACCGTTTTTCTCTATTTTTGTCTCACTTTTTGGCTGCTGTCCTACAACTTAACACACATTCAACTCTAGTTAACTCTAGCAAACTAGCTTTACAGCATATTAATATTATCAGACATTGCAATAAGTTGTAATCTTTTTACTGGTGATAACACTTTTTGCAATGAAGTTTGAGTTTTTGAACTGGGTTTGGCTCCTTATCGTCCATGAAATAAAGATTTAAAAGCATGATGAATAAAACTGTCTGTTGAAATGAATCTCAGATTTATTTTGGAATTGCCGGGTATATATACTTTTTGATGCACCTAAATAAAAGAATCAAGCCAAGTTGTTTGAGATAAGCTAGTGCATTTGGTTTCCAAACATAGTTTTAGATTCTATAAATTTACTTGAACTAGCTTCTTTAGCTTCTGGTTACAGCAAACTGAATTGTATGACATAAACCCTGATGGAATTTTTCTCTGTTTGTATGAATTATAGCTTTCCATGTGAAATTACGAGTCTGATCTAGCAATCATAGCTGAAATTCAATGGTTTATCCCATTTCCCATCTACATTGCTGCTCTGGATCAGCATGGCAAATGAGTTATCCAGAATTTGATTTTGCTGTTTGATAATGTACATCAGTGGTGGATCAGGAAATTTTAAGAAAGGCATCCTGGACTACATAATGTTGAATGAAACTGAAAGAATATACAGCCCTATTGACTTACTCATATGCAGATTAAGCATCCATTTGTTTATAATGAAAAAGGTAAAATCTTGGATCTTCAACTTCAAGCTTCTGGTGCAGTTTTTCTTGAGGTTGAATGTTTCTGCAGGCCTATTGAGAACCCAATGCATCATCTGTTGCACAGGGTTTGTATTAGTCTATCAGCCTAGGAAGTAGGATACAAAGCATCAAGGACTCTTCATCTAAATAGGTTGTTTTTGGATATAACATATCCTGAAAATGGAAAATAAGCATATAATTTTCCTGAAAAGTTCTCTAAAAAACGACTTCAAGGGACTTATATGACACAAGATACCTCTAAATAGGTTGTTTTTGGATCCAGTTTTCAGCATTAATGAAAGACATGCTGGTTAATTCTTCCAATGTTTGAGGATTCAGCTTATTTGCCCAGCTGACCCTCCTTGAAGTGTCAGCTCCTGGCCCAAAGTTGCCATACTCAGCAAATGCTATATGGTTCCTGCAAATTATATGAACACAAAGCATTAATTAACACATTTTCTTAATAATTACAGTAATCAAACTGTCTTAAGTATGATTTGTGAGCATAGAGAGCTTACTCATGGCCAACAAAGTCCCAAGCATTCCATCCTTTGGGATCCACAATATTTGAGAAGTTTGACTTGTAAAATAAGACCCTAGAATAACCTCTCCATGGCCTTCCCAAGTAAACTGGAGAATTTCCAAACACATTGCACCCCTTGAACACAAACCCATTTGCATCATTTGGATTCGTTCTTCCTTGTGCTGTGATAAACCCTCCTTCAAGTACTTGTATGGAGCAACCCTACAAAATAAAGAAAGGATACAGTAATTATCTATCTATATATATATAATTAAAAAGAATCCTTTATATTGTTGAAGTAAATTAAACCTCATAAATAGATTGGCCACTTCCAAAGATGAAGTCAACAGCACCCTGAATGGTGCAGCGCTTGAAGTAATGCCTGCCTGCCTCATCCCACAAGGTGTCTTGCATCCCAGCAAACCCACATTTGTAAAAAGCTGTCCTGTCCCCGGTTATCATGGCAGCTACTGCTGGCAATCTTGGGCTGTTACTATGTGGAAAATTATAGGAGTTCTGCCAAAAAAAAAATCAATAAATGAAACAAATGAACATCAAAAGTTTAGAAAACTTTAGGAGAACGAAAGCAAAATTTCCCAATGCTTTACACTAAAAGTATAGGGTATACTGTTATACCCTATTTTTATGTTTTATACCAAATTCCTCCATTTTTCATAAACACAACAGCAACAGCGTGATGACAAACAGCTTGAGATCTGTACAGTGAGTCTTGAGTTCAAGTCAGGGTATGCAGTTCTTGTAAGAGCTTGGGACAACCGGGATTTTACTCGCTCATCTAGGCCCATAAATCACGTTTTTCGGAGAATAAGGTTTCTCAAATCCAAAGAAAAAAAAAAACAATGCACTACCAGCACCTAAACAAAATAATGAGCACGCCAAGATCATGATCACTTACCACAAAGTTAATGCTTCTGACTACAATATTATCTGCTAAAGAAGCAAAAGTGGGGCTCTGTGCTGTCGAAAAATGATCATCCCAGACAATCTTTGTCCTTCTTTTCCCCTCTCCTTTGAGAATAATATATGGTTTGTTGTAAGGGATCTTAACCTTCTCCCTATATGTTCCAGCCCTTATGTGGATACAAACCCAGTTCTTATTTTCTGATGGAATTGAATCAATGGCAGATTGTATACTAGAAAAATTCCCATGGCCTGACTTATCAACCAGGAGTGATCTGTTTGGCAGTGTCTTTCTGTAAGGATCATACCCCTTACCATATTTTTGTAAGTTGTTATTGGCTAGTCCTAATTGAAAACTGCAGAGCAAGAGAGCAAAATATAAACATGAACACCATGGAAGAAACATCTTGATGGAGAAGAGGGATGGGAAAACTTGGGTTGAAAAATGACAGAACCGAGAAAAAATTGTGTAGTGGAAATAGAATTGCAAGTTGTAACATACATAACTAGCAACTCTTAAATGAGAAGCGATCACAGTTTTAAAGATTTTGGAGGGGAAAAGGGAAAGCCAAGAGTTTTTTATGGAATTAGAATCAATTGATTGATCCTTAAAGATTATTCATACAGCAAAAACTTTTTATTTCCTTTTTTATTCATTCTGATTGATACTCTTCAGCTCCCTTTGACCTTTCTTCTCCTCGGCATTTCAGAAGAAAATGACTAGAACATCATAGTACTCGAAACTCTTGTTTTTCCATGACCGTTTGGAGTGTGGCGGGGCTAAAATCTTGGTTGCCAGAGAGAAATTTAAAATCATCTAAGGTGCAAACGATGAGCAGAGTTGATGCTGGAATGGTGAGGCAGTAAAGAACTTAAAAATCGTGGAACTTGTTTTGGAAACATGCTCAACATGCTCCATCATATGTTTAACGCAACAAGGAAAGGTTTAGAAACAGAGAAAAACCCTACCGGCCCGGGTTGTCAGTTTTATTTTATTTTAGTCGAAACGGTCGAAATATTTTGTACCAGTTAAAAAAATAAGAAAACGTTGTTGTTTTTATCTTGGTTTAAACTCTGTTCCATTCCGGATTTTTCGGCTAAATACCGGCCAAAACATTCTGGTTTCGTTCTGCCCGTTTCGTTTCGGTCAAATAATATTTTTTTTAAATAATAAATAATTTTATAATAATAATCATATCTCTTAATTCGACCGATAGATTGAGATTAAATGTTAGGAGGAGTCTCTTGACATATTTATATATATTATGTTAAAATTCAGAGCAATCAGAAAAGTAATGACCTTGCAAGATTGATGATGACATTCTTGTAATATTATACATACTCATAATTTTATTCAGAAATATTATTTTTTGTGTCTTTTGTAGATTAAATTACATAATTCTAAATAATTTTATTTGTGGATTTGAACTAATTTTTTTTGAATTAATATATATATATATATATACATAGACAGTACAATCCTGAAACATCGCATCAAAACACCAAAACAAAAATATTCTATTCCAATTGAAAAAACAAATTAGTAACCTTTAACGGCCTGCATGAGAGGGGGTGGCATTTCATGCCCCCCCAGAACCCCTTCCCAAATTGAAAGCGATCAGCTAACTTACAGGTAGCAACATAGATTTTCCTTCTCGTGAAGACTGAAGATAGATTTGATTTCAACAAGAAAATGATGTTTAATCTTTTGTTTGAAGAATTATTATTCTTTAGCAAAATCATGGACACTAATTCCATTCCCACAGATATAATGAAAAAGGATTTGACTAATTGGCATAACAATCGTGACTAACCTCGTATTAACAAAAGAGCTAAAAGAGCTCGGCCTCAGTACTGTAGCCCGTGACCCATTTGCACTGTGGACTGGTCTTTTGTCCTCTGTGCGTCGCGCGAGTTCGTCCACCCTTTTTTTTTTTGGCTATGAACAGTGTAGTGGCGATATTAGCCCTGGTAATAGGACAAAATAGGTTTCGGCTGAGGGGTAAATAACGTTTAGGCTCAGTGGTGCGGGCGTAATTGCACGCGTACGGACCGGTCCGGTCCGCCGCAACCCTTTATTTTTTTTAATATTTTTGAAATGGCTAAAGACGGTTATAGCCCCCAATAAGACAAAATCGATTATTTAAGGGCAGGGACATAACGGTAACTGACCATTATTATTTATATATTTTTCGAAATCTGTCAGGCGCGTGCGGTTCACGCGGCCGACGGTGTCCCCCCTAACGCCCCTTTCAAGTGGCGCGTGCGGTATGATAAGGTGGCCGGAAATGGGCTACCGGCGTCTAATACGGTGCGCCTCCTCTTGGTCTTCTTCCCGGTGCGGCGTGTTTTGCCACACGGTGTCCGTGGACGCGGCGGAGGCCGGTTGAAGACGGCGGCAACGTTTCTCTCTCTCCCCTGCACGTAAAAGTGCAGGAGAGGCCCCCGTGTTTTTGCCTTTTTCACTTCGGTCCCTCAACTTGCAATTTCCTTTCCTGCACCTTTCACTTCTGTTACATTAGTTTTAATTTGCTTCGATTTGGTCCTTCAGGTTGAAATTAATTAAATGTGAACCTTTCACTTCGGTCCTGCAACTTTTTATTTCCGTATTGGGTCCAAATTGGTCAATAAATTCGGTACACAGGTTTGAATTTTTGCAATTTTGTCCTTGGATTGAAATTGATAATAAATGTGATTTTCATTTCAACCCTTCAACTTTTGATTTATGATTTAAATCCCTGTTTAAATTTTTAATGGTTATCAAATAATTGCTACGTTTTTCCTAATAATTTTATTTTCCATCGATTTTTTTTCTTTGATTTATTTCTGCCACTTTCATTAATAATAATAATAATAATAATAATAATAATAATAATAATAATATATTTTTTTTCTTGCTTACTCTTTTGTTAATGTTTTTGAGTGTTTTTTCTTCCGTGAAAATTTTATAATTTTAATTGTTTTTGCAATAATAGCAATAGTCATTTTATATCTAATATTATTGGGGATAAAAGACAACTCAAGAACAAAAAATAGACAAATTTACCTAGGTTATCTAAAATTAAAAAACGATACAAGTCACTTTTGTCTCGATTACACTGTTCCTTTTAAACGGCAAACAAGTCATTATTATATGTTTTAATATTTATTGCATATTATCGCCTAAAAATATATAAAAAGATAAAAAAAAATGACCTCGGATTTTTTGCAAGAAAAAAATTAATATCAGCATTCTTAAATACATTTAATATAATAATATGAAGAATAAATCTTATAAAATAAAATAAAAATTGGCTTCGAATTTTAATTTTGTGCTCTTTTGTTCAAGTATATTTCTGAAAAAAAAATGGATTTTTAATATTTAAGATCTAATATTACCTGGAAAAAAATACAACTCAAAAAAACAAAAGGTACACAAATTTGCCTAGATTATATACAATTACAAAATATATGAGGCACTTTCTGTTTCAACTACACTGTTCCTTTTAAACGGCAAACAACTCATTATTATATGTTTTAATATTTATTGCATATTATCGCCTAAAAATATATAAAGAGATAAAAAAAATGACCTCGGATTTTTTGCAAGAAAAAAATTAATATCAGCATTCTTAAATACATTTAATATAATAATATGAAGAATAAATCTTATATAAAAAAAAAAATTGGCTTCGAATTTTAATTTTGTGCTCTTTTGTTCAAGTTTATTTCTGAAAAAAAAATTAGATTTTTAATATTTAAGATCTAATATTACCCGGGAAAAAATAAAACTAAAAAAAACAAAAGGTAAACAAATTTGCCTAGATTATATACAATTAAAAAATATATGAGGCACTTTCTGTTTCGACTATACTGTTCTTTTTAGACAGCAAATAAGTAATTATAGCACTAAAAAAATATATATTCCTTTTTTGAAAAATATTGCAATGTTTTTATTTATAATGTGTTAGATCTAATATTACTGGGGAAAAAAGGCAACTCATATTGTTTTTTTTTAACAAATTTACCTAGGTTATCTACAATTAAAAAATATAAAAATCACTTCCCATTTCGATCACACTATATAATATGTGAGACTAAGAATATGTGTTTAATATTTATTTAATATTATCGCCTAAAAATATATAAAGAGAGAAAAAAAATGACCTACGATTTCTTGAAAAAAAAATTAATATCGGCATTCTTAAAGATATTTAATATAATAATATGATGAATAAATCTTATAAAAAAAACTTTGGCTTTGAATTTAAATTTATATTTTAGACCCTTTGTTTGTTTCTTTTAAGAAATGGTGACCTTTTTTTCACATGTATTTTTGATTTTTTACTGTCCACCTCAGTTGTTCTTTTTTAACCGGGTTTATTTTGTTGTTTTGTTTTTTTAACCAGAGTAATACTGTTCTTTTTAGACAGCAAATAAGTAATTATAGCACGCAAAAAATATATATTCCTTTTTTGAAAAATATTGCAATGTTTTTATTTATAATGTGTTAGATCTAATATTACTGGGGAAAAAAGGCAACTCATATTGTTTTTTTTTTAACAAATTTACCTAGGTTATCTACAATTAAAAAATATAAAAATCACTTCCCATTTCGATCACACTATATAATATGTGAGACTAAGTATATGTATTTAATATTTATTTAATATTATCGCCTAAAAATATATAAAGAGAGAAAAAAAATGACCTACGATTTCTTGAAAAAAAAATTAATATCGGCATTCTTAAAGATATTTAATATAATAATATGATGAATAAATCTTATAAAAAAAACTTTGGCTTTGAATTTAAATTTAAATTTTAGACCCTTTGTTTGTTTCTTTTAAGAAATGGTGACCTTTTTTTCACATGTATTTTTGATTTTTTACTGTCCACCTCAGTTGTTCTTTTTTAACCGGGTTTATTTTGTTGTTTTGTTTTTTTAACCAGAGTATCCGTGGCCAAAGTTGTAAAATCCGTTCCGGGTACCGTTCCGGTTTTTTGTTTGGAACGGAACGTTCCGGTTTCGGTGCATTCCGGCGTTCCGTTCCGGTTTTGTATTGTTCATATTTATTTAATTATATACATGAAGATCAATTTCTGAAATAAAATCGGTATTCAGATTGCACAAGAGCTTCTTTGTGCATTTGTTCTTAAATCGTAAGAGGAAAAGGAATTGACAGCAATCGTGCACCATAAATATACTAAAACAGTGAATAATCAATTCATCAAATAATACATGCTTTTTGTCTAATTGGACAGTCAAATTCAAAAATAATTAAATAAAAACATGTAGAACCCAGTTCGACAGAAGCAACAGTGAGCAAAAACTCAAAATATACTACTACTATGGATTGATACATCTGACAACAACATAAAATCATAAGCGAAAACAGCAATATAGAGCTTGCATCGGATCTTGAAGGAAGGTCCGTAATAAAAAAAAAACACGTGAATCCGTCATAACAAGCTAAAATGAAACAAAAACTCGATAGAATTAGAGAGATCTGAAAGAGAGAAAGGGAATCACGGTGTACATTTGCCAAGCTGAGAGGATGAAGAGGGAAGCGAAGAGAACTCTGCCGAGAAAAGAGAAAAACCCCATGTCTCTTGATTTTTGACTTTTCAAATCCGGTGGTTGCGTCTCTCTGGGTGTGTTTCTGGAATGAACTTCTAGCCTTTCAGCTGTTTGCAGTATACAAATTGAGCTTTTCAAGTGAGGGATTACTGGATTATGAATCGAAAACTAGAGATTTGTGAGCTGAGTTGAGATTAATTTGATATTTTCATAAGGGAAATTGGGAATTGATTTGGGGAAATGGAAATCAGGGAATTGGGTGTTTGGGTCTGGTCTGGGGGTGTTTGTCCGTGCGTTTATTAACTGGTTAAACGACGTTGTTTTGTTACTTGTGTAAACGACGTCGTTTTGGCTGAACCCGGAACGGAACACCCGGTACGGAACCGGGGCGTTCCGGCCGGAATTTCCGGATCGGACCGGAATTCAAACCGGGACAAAAACGTCGCCGTTTTGTCCCGGATTTTATAGTGGAACGGAACGTTCCGGCCGGAACGGAACGGAATTTACATCTTTGTCCGTGGCAACAAATTTCTTATAAATCATTTCACCTTTGCAAATTTTCTAACAAATTTTATCAAAAAATTTTAGCAATAGCAATATTCAATTATATTTTGGTTGAAAAAAACCATTTTTAGCATATTTTATCAATTACAATTATACTAATTAAATATTAAAATAACAAAATACAACATTTATAAAATCAATTAATTTTCTACATAAATAAAAATACCCAGCGAATCGGGCTAATCAGCTCATGATATACTAAGATGGTTGGTTAGTGTTTTATTTTTTTAATTGGAATAAAATATTTTGTTTTTGAAGAGTTTCAGCATGCCATTTCAATATTGTATTGTTTATATATATATATATATATATATATATATATATATTAATTCAAAAAAAAATATTTAAAATTATACAATTTAATCTAAAACAATAGATTTCTCGTAAAATTGCATCTCAATATAACATTCAGATTAAAAAATATGACAGCCAGAACAAAACCAGAATATTTCAGCCAATATTTGACTAAAACATCCGAAATAGGCTAGAATTTAAACCGAGGTAAAAACAATACTATTTTATCTTGTTTTTTTTTACGGATACAAAATATTTAAACCGAAACAAAACAAGATTGGTAACCCTGATACAAATACAAACAAAAGTTGCAAGTAACAAGTGAAGACAGTTAAAGTACTGAAATATCCATCATTAAGAGTGAAAGATTATTTCTATGCATTGATAGCATTTCCAAAGATTTCTCCATGAGCAAGACTTGCCCAAGTCCCTGGGTTAATCATGACCTTTCAATTTGAGTTCAAAGGAGCAAAACTCCATTCAATTTGAGTTTTACATGGTAACCCTTCTTCCATGCTCCGCTAGAAATATTTTCCAGAAAATGATTTTACTGGCAAACATTTGCAAAACAGCATGGGGATAAAGGAACGGTTCAAACTATTATATATCTAAACTGAAAAGCAGAATAACACTTGCGCGAATACTGTTAATAAAAATAGCATAAAGTAATTCACTCAAAACAGAAGTTGTCAAAACAGGAAACAGATTTAGATTCAAAAACAGTATTCTCAGATCAGAGTTCCTAGTTCAGTAGCAACCTTCTCTTCAAATTTCAATCAATATTTGAGTGGAGCAATAATTTCTTGCTGGGGACCTAGCTTCTCCTCTGCGGTCTTCTCTGCCTTCACCCTCAGTTTTGCCAACTGCTTCTTTCTCTCGTAGACCAACTGAGCTCTTTCCTTTCTCTTCTTCTCCAGCTCCTGCAGGAATGAACAGATCAGTAACAGAAGTTTTAGAAAATGCTAAACAATCGGATTTGTATTGACAATGGCAAATGATTGCCAATAAAATCATTCTGCCATGTTATACAATACATGTCATCCTTGAAGCTAATAACTATATGTAAGACAACATTTTATCGAAGCAAATAGAAACACCAAATGTGGCAAATTGAAATAATTGTCCAGTAAATGCCAATTAGTTGTCATCACCACAGCACTATATTATTTAACACAAAAGAAAAACCGGGGAAGGGATTCTAATTCTTAATTAAATACAATCTGATGAGTTTTTTTTAATAGGTGACATCCAACTAAGACATAGATAATACTATTGCAAGCAGGCAGCAGCAAACGTGAAAAAGGAAGAAATCGGGTAGCCATATCCTACCTTGATGGTATCATAGTGGTTCCATCCCACCTCGGATGAAAGCTGACCTAACAAGCAATACTTGTGTCCAGGCTGAAGCCTCAAAACCCTGATTCATCAAAAACATAGAAAGAATAAGCTTTCAACTGCATTAACCAAATAAAATGTATTTCATGCATAAATTCCTTCTAAAAAGACTCACTTGAGAGCATCAGGGATAACCATCCTCTTTGTCTTGTCAAATGGAGGAGGAACACCCTCAAATACCTTCAAACGTGCAAGCGCAGCCTCTCCACGCTTGGTCTTGTGAGGAATCATCCTTCAAACCAAAAAAAAATTAGAACAGAGAAAAAATGAAAACTGCTTGGAGATCCTAAAGTTGTATATTAGACTCCCAAAACCCATTCAGGAATTCAAAAAGGCATAGAACCAAAGCACAAAAAGATCTATCAACAGCCAAATTATTCTTGCGCATGATGCATTTCCCCTATACATACAACCTCAACAACACAAACACATCATTTCAAACATTAAAAACATACACAAAGATTAAACTTTGACTACAGTATTCAACTTACAGTTCTTATTCCTCGACTGCACATAAAGATATCATTCCCTACATCCTACACAACTGAATCTTTTGTTGATTTTCAATTACAAAAGGAAAACCTTGAGCAGCACGTGTAACTACAACAATAAACCCTGATATACTACGAATCATAAAGCTTGGAAATTTCCAAAAATAGCTAAATTAAGGATCAGAAATCTTTAAACTCAATAATGCATCTCTAAAGATGCTGCCATTTCACAAATCAAAACATGGGTTATCCTCTTAACTATCTAAAACCCACCTACTACTACAAAACAAACCAAAAAAATCAACTTTCTGAACAACAAAACGCAAACCCAAATCATAAAGAGTCAAACTTTATTAAATAAAAACTCACCCTCTAATGGTACGCCAGAGAATCTTCGAAGGAGCCCTGAAGTGAATAGGACCATGAGAAGGCTTAGTGTTCATTCGTTTCCTCAAGAACCTCAAGTACTTCATTTTCTGTCTCACTAACCCACCAGAGATGCAAATCTCTTCACACCTAACAACAACAACTCTTTGTCCATTTAGTAATTCTTTAGCTATTATTGATGCAAGCCTGCCTAGCATATGATGCCTTGCATCAACGACAACCCTTTTAACACAGATCCCTGACCCTGACACCATTGTAGCTGTGCCTCTGCTTTCTCTGGCTAAGCGGCTGCTATGAGGGAAGTGAAAATAGAGACAGGGGCTTTAGGGTTTCGGATTTTAATATATGGGGTTGCTTTTTATGGGCTGCGGAGAGTTGGGTTTTTTGGGTTTGGGCTTAGAGCTGTACAATATGGAGCATAATCCATGATGAATAATGATGTGAAGCACAATTTGTTTTTAAACTGGCTTTGTAGTTTTTTTAATGCAGGTTTTGTGTAAAATAATTTTATTCTAATTTTTTTATGTGTTTTTTAGTATTAGTGTAATTCTTAATAAATATTTTATATATAATAATTTAATCATGTTATCTTCTAACATTTTCAATCATTATCAACTTATCCTCTCTAACTTCATTAACATTATCAATTTCACTTGAACTTGATAAACACAATAGGTATAATTTTTTATCGATAATTTAGCTTTACTCTGAGAGGACATAGGGCCCATTTGGCATTGTGATCCCACCGGCTTTTGGCCGAAATTTGATTATTTTTTTTTTGCATTTTAAATGAATATATTTTTGTGTGTTTTAGATCATTCTGATGTGCTGATTTCAAAAATGATTTTTTTAAAAATAAAAAAAAATCATTTTGATATATTTCGGCACGATAAACATTTTGAAAAGCTATCGCAACCACACTCTCAAACAGGCACATAGTCAGATTCCAAATAAGTTATTGATATTGCTTAACTTGATTTGATCCGAACCCGATCTGAAATTTATTTGTCCTTAAAATTTTAAAAAAATCACTTTCATGATGAATGTAGCTCTTCTATTTAAAAAAATAATAATATTTATTACCTATTAACATCACATTGTCCTTTTAGATTTTACTCATACCCAAACCATCAATATATAGAGAGAGAATTTAGAATTCTTTTGATCTCACTTTTCAATTATCAACTCTCTTAGTTTATAAACTCATTTGAACTCCTGGAGACTCCCATTTAATTTATATTTACTCTTCTTAAAATATTATTTTAAAATAATCTAATTCTAATAATAATAAAAAGTTTCATGGAGTTTAAAATTTAGAATTTCTTAATGTAGAGGAATTGGAGAAGAATTAGAATATTCAAGTTGAGAATTCAGTTGTTTCAATTATATTCATATTTAGTCACGGACTAAACTTGGTTGAGTGATCAAGCTTTTTTTCCCTCTTATTTGTTTATTGCTTGCATGTTATTTTCTTTAATTATTAGTTTAATTTGTTATTTATGATTAATACAAACTTTCAATTATCCTAAAGCATTTTTTCCCCTTCAATTATTTTTTTTGGGTTCTTACAACTTAAAGAAAGTAACCAAAATAATAGTTTTTTCTCTTTAATAATTAGGTTAACACCAAGAATATAGAGGATGGTTTTGGTATAAAACCCCACAATTTTGGCAAAACTTATTAATTAATATTTCTTTTATATTTTCATTAAAATAACAAGCAATAACAGTCAAAGCAAATGTATAGGAATTGTTTTGTTTGCAAAGATAATGAACAAAATCATCATATGTAAACTATAATATACATCAAACAAATCTTAAATAATTATAAAATTTCAACTACCTCATATTCATTAGCAAGAATTTGGAAATGTTTGTGGTTGCAATTGAAATTATGAGAAAATATATTTTTAAGAAAAAAAATTAGAGAAGAGGAAGTAGGAAGTGAAGCATGGTGGAACTCATCTCACTAATAATATGTTACTCTTACATGAGAGGAAATTCTATGAATTTAGATTTAGATTAGAATTATTTCATGATACATATTTATAGTAATTTTAGGATTATTCTGGAGACTTAAAAAATAAAAACTTTGAGTGTAAGAGTTCAAGAAATCATATTTAAGATTGAAAACAACTCAAAAAATCTAAGATCCAGTTGAAAAGAACCCAACATATTCATATTTGAACTAAATAACCATAGTTCTTCGATAAAAACCTTGATTCATTTATTATAACAAAACAAGAATGGAAGGTGTAGGCATAAATAATCTTTGATAAGTTTTTAAAGTCCCATAAACAACTCAAAGTAAAAGAAAACTCTCTCTCACAAGCTTTATTTTTGAATAATTTATCCATCTCTGAAACCTAAATACAAGCTAAATGATCCAATTTATACTAGATAAAATATCCTAAAAAAGTTGAAAAAAATAACAAAAGAGCTCTAAGTAAAATAGAAAAAGAATAACAAATCAACTAGGAATATGTTGCAATACCTGAATAGTAATTTCTTGGTTTTATCACAAATCCTTCTTAGTGAATCATTGTTATGAAATTTTAAACTTATAGTAAAAAGTCATTTAAAAATCAGAGAAAGATTTTAGCTTGACCTAATAGTTGGATCGAAAGTTATGCTCATTAATACAAAACTCTATATTAGGAAAATAAATTTAATTTGCATGCCTTACCCTAATAACCAACTCATTTTTTTGCATGAATTATATTAATTAAAGCTTATTCAACCCTTGTTGTAATCTTGATATTTTAGTTCACTCAAATACCTTGAATTAAGTTATTGAATGACTTTTTATTTTTTATTTTTTTACCTTATAATTGGTGTAATTAACATATCTAATAGATCATTTGATGATTGTTGTTGATTCTTTTCATTCCCTCTATTCTCAAAAAGATTTGACCTCAAATTGTAATCTACATCAAACGAAGAAAGATTACAATTATTAAAAATAACATTAATGTTATACTCATATGGAAGATCCATTTTATATGCATTGATATTAATTTGTTCAAGAACTTGGAATGGACTATCTCTTTTAGGATGCAACTTGAATATCTTATAAAAACTAGCCAAACCATGAATATTTTTTTATGTCGGTAATTAACGTGTGGACCATTCTTGGATAACATTAATTTTTTTTCATCTATCTCTATACCTTTTACACAAAAACTATATCCAAGAAAATTAACTTTTTCCATTCAAAAATTAAACTTTCATAAAATCAACATATAGTTTTTCATTTCTTGAAGCATTAAACACATAAAATAAATGTTCAATATGCCCATACTTTTACCATGTACTAAGATGTCATCAAAATAAACAACAACAAACCTACTTGTAAATGTTTGTAAAACATGATTCACCAGTCTCAAAAATGTGTTTGGTGCATTAATAAGATCAAATAACATGTCTAATGATTCATACAAATCATGCTTAGTCTTAAAATCAATTTTCATTCATCTTCTTCTTTTATTCTAACAGGATAGCATCTAATTCTTAAATCAATCTTAATAAAGCATATGAACCATGAAACTCATCTCACATATCATCATGCATAGAAAATAGATGTCTATATTATACCATAAAGTTATTGATATTACGACAATCAACACACATTCTCCAAGTTCTATTCTTTTTAGGTATAAATAACATAGAAGTTACACATAGACTCATGCTCTCCATTATATACCATTAAGACATCTTCTCCTTAACTTGTCTTTACTTTAAAGCTCTATTTTCTTATTAGGACTACTTCTATAGGTTGTTCAATTATAAATCTCAACTTTAGCTTGACCAATTGTTTAAGGATGAAACAAAGTGAAAATATAGTGAGTAACATGGTACTTATAAAGCAAAACCTTGATTCAACGATTATAGAAGTGCATCCACATCCCTAATGATTGCTTTGATAATTCCAAACTTGTCAAAGATATGAATTTTGATAAAATCTACAATAACCATATATCTTTAGCTTCATTCCATTTAGATATATAATAAAAAACAAACAATACATAAACATTACTAAAAGAGTATGGGAAAAACCCCATGAAATAAATACCCTAAAATTATTATTTTTTTGCTTACTAGTATAAAAGTTAAAGGCATTTAGATCAACATGAGAAATATTACGTTTAATAAAAACACATGTCTTACAAAAGTTTTATCTATTTTTATACCAAAAAAAAGGCAATAAAAACCATATTTTAATACCTTTTTTGCGCTAAAATATTTATCACAAGTATAAAGATGGAAAAAGGTAAGAGTAAAATGAAATTCATTATTAGGCACACACATTTAATTTGATGAAAACAAAACTTCCACAAATAAGACTCATCCTAAACATAATACTTTGCCTTAGAGAACATACCTAACAATTCTTTAGCAACTAAAAAGTTAATTGAATCTACATAACATGGATAAGATCCATACAAAGAAAACAACTTCTCATTAGGTAAATATTCTATTACAAGTCTGACATCATCATCATTCTTGCATGGCAGTCTACTTAAATGATCAATAATTTGGTTCTCGACTATTTTTTTATATTTTATTATACCTATATGACATGGTTTGCAAAACTTGCAATGTCATAACTGAATAAACTAAATCATTATCTACAACTAACCTTTCTTTTACTAGTTGAATCTAAAATCTAGCTTATCATCATATTCAATTTATTTTAAATCAAACATTTACTGCTTAAAAGAATATATAATATCCAAACATATAACATAATAAACATCAATAGGAAATCGCATGGCATTGAAGATACTGAATTCAATTATCTCACCATCAAACTTCATGTTTAATGTTCCCACATACATATTAATCTTAGTTCTAGTTATCCTAATGAATGCTATTTCTAAAAGAATGGGTGATGAATTAGGATATATATCATCCTCCATATCTATAATGTAAAAATCAAAAAGAAATATTAAACCTCTAGCTTGCACTAACACATCCTCAATCACACTAATAGAATAAACAAAAGAACAATTAACAAGTTGAATAATAATACCAATTTTAATTAAAGGACCAAGGTGAAAAGTTTCATGAATATATCTTGACATTACACTAATAAAACTTGCATTACCAATTTTATAAGGAATAGAAAATAAATTTTTATTTCCATTTTTATTTTCAAACTTTGTGGAGACCATTTTCATTAGATTCGTCCATGAATGAGAAAAAGTCGAGAGACTCAACTATTAGTTACTATGGCAAACAGCTGCATAAAATATAACAAAATTACTTCAAAATCCTAGTTCCAATCCTAGTTTCACCAAGTGTTCTTCACAATCTCCAATCCCCCTCCCTCCCTCACTTCGATCATAACTTTTAAAGTTGTCTTTTTCTTTTTTTTTCTTTATATTTTTGAATTTTTGTATGAACTTTTTACCGTTTAGTGCAAAATATATGTTGAGTAACATCATATTTCCTTATCGTACGCAAACATTTCCTTTCTAACTTGGAAGCAAGACCTTCCTCATATATATATATATATAAGAAAATTCCAAGTGAACCTCCATGGCAACAACTTATTGTCCGATGGGTATGGTCACTATATATATATATGGTCTATGCTCCATCATTTTAGCTAGCTAGCATGCAGTGAATCGTATGTGCCATCTGGTATACATACATGTATGATGGCTTCTGACATGAATGACTATTCATGGGTTCTCCAAAAGTGTTTGTACATTGACATGCAAATGGGAAATATGGAAAATCAAGTCCAGCACAAAAATATATTTGTGTTGTTTGCTCGCTTCAATTTTTGAACCATGATGAGGTACAATATTTTTGTTTTTTTTTATCTTTTTTTTTCTTATCTCAATGTTGAGAAAATTAAGAAGAATTAATAATTAAGAAGTAATTAATAAGTAATAAGTAATAAGTAATAAGTAATTATATTTAAGAATCGTGGGATACTTCTTCCTCATCTTCTTCTTTATAGAGAAGAATTAATAATTAAAAAGTAATTAGATTTAGTGTTGAAGAGTTTACAGTAAGAAAAAAACTAAATTACTCTTTGCGCAAGTCAGATGAATAGCTACTATGAAAAACACACCAGACTTTCACAACCTACACGTCTGTAGATTTGTTTCTGATTTTTAGTTTTTTTTATTATTAAAAATGATAGAGAGAATTATTTAATTCAGTTCTAGTTACTAATCTATTGTTCTTCATGTTTTCACTTTCCCATGTTTTCAATATAATCGTGTTATAAGTAGCTGCTATGGCAGCCCGATATCACGGTAGCTTTCAAAGTTAATTTTTATTTAATTATATAATTAAAATAAATAAAAATATTTATTCTGAAAAAGAAAATACATTTTTTATATTAAAGCTTCCATTCCTTATTTATGCATTTCTTTTATGAAAAATATTATTTTTATTATCAATGTTGTTTTTTTAATAAAAATCCAGGATAATTCAAGTATTTCCAAGAATCTCGAAAATTGTAGAGTGAAAAAAAATATTTTTGGTGGAAAAAATCCTATTTTGTAATTAATTTATTTTTTATACAAACACATTTATTTTTAGCAAACTGAGAAAACTACAAAGTCAATTTAAAAATAAATAAATTTAGAATGATGAAATTGAAAAACAAATATCAATCAAGAAAAGGAACATAAAAATGACTAAAGTAAACTTAGGTGAACTTGACAAAACTTTTACCCATGTCATGGAACTTGGATAAACCCATGTAAAGAAAATCAGAATAAATTTTCAATTCCTAACCAATAAAAAATAAAGGGATGGAATTAAAAAACAAATCGTTGCCAAAATAGCAATCAAAAGAATAAGGCAATAAAAGCATAAACAAGTTTACACTTGGGCATTCTGATTTTTTTTTAAAATGTATCATTTTTATGAAAAAAGTAATTAGTGGAAGAAAGCTTGATGCCAGGAAAATAGTGAAATGGAGCAAGGTTACTAATGTCATGTCTAGGACCCCCAAAAGAGTAATAAGACGTTGAAAAAAACAAAATTATTACTAGTTAATAAAATGTTATCAACATAAATTAATAAAATTATTATAGCCTCAACGTGATGAAGAATGAATAAGGATATATCAAATTTAAAGTTATAGATCCTGAAGAAACTAAAAATTGACTGGGCTGGTTAAACCATGTACAAGGTACTTATTTTAAACCATAAAGAGAATGTTTAGTTTGTAAACATGGCTTGGGAATTGAGGATTAACACAATTAGAAGGTTGAGCCATAAACACATTCATATTCAGAAATACATTAAGAAAAATATTATATACATCAAGCTAACAAGTTGACAAATCTTGAGTAACACCAATACTTAGCATTATTTGAATAGTGAAAGGTTTCACCATTAAATTAAATGTTTATTAAAAATCAACCTTTTGTTGATGATATACTTTTTTCATCAAAAATGTTTTATATACCTCAAGAGTCCCATTTACACTATATTTAATCTTGTATGCATATTTATAACCCATCATATTCATATTCATATTCAGATCATGTGGTACCAATAACTATAGTAGATTTCCACTTAGGATATGATTTGGCTTTAGTAAAAGATGATGATTTGGGGATAACTTAAGAGGGGGATGTTAGTAGTGCTATAAGACAATGTGCAGAATAAGGTCATAATATCATATGATGTTGATTTTAGACACTAAGATGAGATATAGAAAGAGAAAAAGATAATGTGGTGGGATAAGATATGGAAAGAGAAAGAGATAGTGTGGTAATAAATTTGAGATAAAAAAGAAAATATAAGCTAGAAGTGGTAGAAAAGAGTGAAGAGGACAGGGTGAGCAAATGTAACATGACAAGATTAGATTGAAGAGGACTTGGGAGATCAAAAGGAAAGAGAAATAGGACTTAGAACATGTTAGTTTTTGTTATGAAACAAGAAGAGATGATATAGATTAAGAATAAAGATTAGAAAAGATTTTGTATAAGGGTAAGATAACCTAATTATTAAAAGTAAAGGTTGACTTTAAAGAAGATTAATTGGGGAAGAAATTATCTTAATTAAAAGAATTGAAAAATGGAAAGGATGATTATGAAAAGTACAATGACAAACAATGTAGATATGGTGATAATAAATGTCTATATACATCGTTGACCAATATTGAGTGAGATTTAACTTAGAAAAACACATGATGAAAAGCAAAAAATCATCTTATGATGATTTTATGATCAAATATATGACAAACATAAACATCCAAAAACTTTTAAAAAGTATAGTTAAGACAACTAAAATATTATTTAAAACATAGATTTGAAAGGTATAGTTGAGCTGATATATGATTTCAACAATACCAACGACAAAGTTCAATAGTTTTTTCTCTCATAAGTGTGAGGGAAAATGGCACGATGAATTCAGAAAGGGAAGGAGGTGGCCAAGTGATCCCCGATTACCATATAATTAGCACCATGAATATGGTGATGACTTGGATTGATTCCAAGGTTATCACAATCTAAAATAAGTAATTTGAGTTAGACCACAACCATGTTATTGATAACCTTTTACACGATGGTTAAACCGATCACCATTAAAATATTAAGGGAGTTTACTGATATATGAAGAGAGAGATGGTTAAACCCTTTTATGATCACCATTATAATTATACAATAAGCTCAAAATATAGGACATGATGAAGAGAACACAAATAAAGATTACTACTGCAAATCAACTTTGTTTTGATGCAAAAATTAATGGTTCAAAAGTTTTGAACATATGCTCTTTTACCAAATAGAATAGGATAAAAGAGAGAACTATTAGAGAGAAGGAGAGCAAAAAAGAGATGACAAGAACTTGGGGAAAAAAATCCAACAACCTTTATATATTTTTTTTTATCATTTAAGTACTATGTGTGTATAATAAATATCTAAATGGGTGTTTCGGAATGTATTTGGAAAGTGCTTTTGAAAAAAAATGAAAATTTTTATTTTTTTACTTTTTACTTTAAATTAATTTTTTTTTGTGTTTTTAGATTATTTTGATGTGCTGATGTCAAAAATAATTTGTAAAAAATAAAATAAAAATATCATTTTAATATCATTTTAATGTATTTTTGAACAAAAAATACTTTCAAAAACGACCTCAATTACACAACCAAACATGCAATCTAGCATAGTCCTCCTCTAACCTTTTAAAATTAAGAATTTATTTAATAAATCTGTACGAATAACTATTTCAAGAACACTTGGAATGTTTGATTATTGTTATCTAGCGTAGTCTCCAATAATATTGATCCATGCAACAAATTAAGAGGAAAAAGAAAAGGCGAAGAGAGTGCTTGCATGATTAGGAATTCATCTCCCACCATTGCCACCAAAAGTATTCGATACATAGTTGCATGCTAGATCAGTAACCAGTGGTTTTTTCTACAATAAACATAGGAAATCCAATGGAAAAAGAAAAAAGAAAGTAGCGAAAAAAAGATAATAATCTAAACTGAGAACATCGTTTCTGTCCATCTTAGATTTGCATCACATGCTGCTGTTGCCATGGATGAAAGTGAGAACCTGCTGAACTGAGCTTGCTATGTCTTCTGCTGTGAACCTAGAATCACTTTCAATCTGAATAAAAGAAGAAGAAAGTTACTGTATATTCAAGATTGATTCATTTAAAAAAAATAAGGCTGTTAAATGATGAACAAATTAACAGCAGCTGATCTTATAATACCTTGACATTAAAGGAATAGAGAACAGTTTGTTCAATGGTGGTAATGTTTGTGTGATGTATATTAAGCTTCAAATCTTCCAGCGCTGCAATGGTTTTAATCAGCTGGCCTGGCCTTCTCCTTGAGAGGATCTTGATCATCGCATCAAACCCTAAAAGCTTCACTTCAACGTCAGCCAAGCAAGACTTGTTCTCAGCGGTTTCTTCTCGGAGCTCAGTCTCGAAATCCACAAGCTTCATTTGATCATTTGGTAGAGGCATAGGAGGAAAGAATGGGGGATGAGATTGCTGGATTGCAAGAGTGGAGTCCTCCATTAATCTTCGCTGCTTCTGGGATTCTAGGCATTGAAGTAGCTGCTCCAATTCTCTAACGAACTCTATCGCTCCACCAATTATTGAAGCTTGATCTCCCTGCAAATCCACAGAAACCAATATGATCTTGTTTAGAATTCCCTCAAAGCATGATGGTTTCCATTTATTGGTTATGGATCTAGCAAATCAAGATCTGGCTAATGAGAAAAACAGTTTTTTTTTCTCTTTTCTTGAATGGAACGCGTAAAATCTGATGCCTTTTCATTTTTTTTATTGATCAGAAGTTAAAATTTGATACCCTTTGTACGTATGATCCTGGCATGAAAGACCTCAAGACTCGAAGATGTTCATTCATTTGCTTTCTTCGATTTCTTTCGACTGCGATATGAGTCATTCTCTGGCTCTCCACTTCCTCACTTGTCCTGATAGTTCTTGGTCTTTTTCTCTTGTTCGTCTTCGATTCTGGTTTAGAGTTCTTGTTTTGAAGATCTTGATCTCCAAGAAACTGAAGTTCCACCGAGTTATTGTCCGAAATCCTAGCCTCTTCATCTTCCCTCACCATTCCTTCCCTATATTCATCACTACTCACTCCTGTAAACCTCTCTTCATCTTCTCCACCCAGTTGAGGGACCATTATAGTCTTGTCGTTCAAAACTGGAAACTTGAGGAAGTTTACTGGATCGATCCCAATTTCTTCCTCAGATATCTTGGTTTGGTTTAAGGCCACCTTAGGCCCGAAGTCTGCAAATTGCATCACATCAGCGAAGCTCAACTTATCGAAAGAAGCTGAAGTACAAAACCCAGATGACATTTGTGGTTCATTTTGATGAGGATTATTGAGCATATAATAAGTCATCCCATTGTTGCTGTCACCATCGCCAGAAGTTTCACCAATCCGCGGCTTCACGAGTTCGCTGTGGTGCTGTTGTTGAAGAAGATGATGGTCTAGAGAGTAATCCAGCCCAGCAAAACTTGCCTGCGAGTAGTCAAATTCAGAGCAAAATAACATGGTGGTGAATTGATTTATCGACAAAAACATAAAAATAACACTTCTAATGAGAGCTATGATTACCGAGTAGTTCTCTTCTTTATCCATTGCTATATATATGTTCGTGCTTTAATCGACAACTCTCATGCAAGGACAAGCTAGCCCTAGCTAGCTAGTCGAGTTTCTTCAACTTGGTCCACCTGAAAAAAAGAAAAAAGACGACTCCATCAAATTAACAGCAGGTAAATATTGCAGTAACATAGCTAGCTAGTAATATATGTGCATGTGTGTGCGTGGAGCTAGCTGTAATAACACTAGGGTTTGGTTAGAGCACAGAAAAACATGAAAACAAGTTGCATGGAAGTGATTGGAAATAGAAGATGCCACAATAACCTGATTGGAGATAGACCATACAGTGAGAGTATAATAAGAAAATGGTGAATTTTAAGTGGGATTCTGATATTTTGAAGAGCAGAAGAAGCACGTACGGGGTACCACCATGGAAGTTGATTTATATCAACTGAAAATTTCTTGGAAGATTGCCTGTGAGAGGTGGGTTTGACTTGAAGAAAGAGAGAGGAGCCTTCTGGATTAATGCCCACCTCACACTTTCACCGCACTTTATTTATGTGTTTCACAGGCCAACAACGCTCTTTTCGTTGCTTTTACAACTCTTTTCATGACTCTAATTAAAGATGAAGGTTGCAGATTCGGTGATTTCAACTTTGAACTTTGAAAATTAGATGATATCTTGCAATTTCTAGATGATATCATGGACTTGATTTGCGACCCAATTCAATCTTGGCAGCTTTCACATGACATGCATGCATGGTAGTAATATTTTGATGTAACACTAGTAACTTTCAAGAGAGTAATACCATGCAACTTGTAGCTTCCTTTTTCTTTTTGCTTCTAAATTAGAACTCCAAGATGTGGGTTCTGAATTAATGCTCTTATAAGCAAGCCAGTAGCATGATTGGATTCTCATGTAGAGGCAATTATGAACTTTTTTTGAAATTAATTAATGTTCTTTCTAAATTTTAAATTGGAAGTCTGATCATTAAATTCTATAGCTCTAGCATATGTATATTAAGTTGAATAAAGAAACAAACTAATATATGAAATTAAGGATAAGTTATCCACTTAAAACTTAATTCATATTTTAAATAGAATTCAAACTGACTCAATTGTGCATGTTTTAGGTGTAGTCATAATATATTATTAAATCAAGTTGGGATAACGAACTAGTTTTGTTATTAGGTTCTCGAGTCATCAATCTAACAGGTATATCTACTCCAACATATCTAATATAAGTGGTTTTGACCAATTGGATTTGAATTTTTTATATTTTAACCACATAAATAACCTAGTATGTATGTTTTCGACCACATGTAAGTCCAAACTTAAGAAGAGACTAGGTCATACCAAGCTACTTTTATGATGGAAAGGTTTGTGACTTTTGATTTAATCATTTGATCATATTTAATTGATTTAAGAGATTCTACAATCTTAGTTTGTGATAAAATGAGTTGTTATAACCAGCTGAGTTTGGGAAAGCCTTCAAATTAGGTTTAGAAGATGTTATTTATTATTTTTATTTTTTTGGTTAATTTTAGAATTTAAGCTTGGTTTATGGGTTTATCTTATTCTCCTATTTGAGTTTAGTTTTGATTATTCATACTTTGTAAAAGTAAATTTAAGGCAAATTTAAGATATTGTAATCTTTGTTTTAAGGGTAGGCTATTAAAAGAGAATTATTTAGTAAAAATTGCAAATTAGGATTTCTATGTGATGTTCTTTTGAGAATTTTGGCTTTCTTGTTCTTTGATTCTTATTCCTTAGGTTTGGATATGCAATTGGTATCAAATCCCCCTTACAATTTATTTTTATATGTTTTTGAATAATCATGCAAAGAAGAGGTCGCAAAGTAAGGCATGTTCATATAGAAGGTTATGAAAACGTTTTACCTTAGGAACAAGATGTCCAGAAGTGCAATATTAATGAACTAACAATTAAGGATCTATGAAAGTATATTATAGAATTAAATCGTCGAATAATGGAGTGAGAATTGTAAAGCAAGTTGCAAATTAACTTATTGATTGACAGAGAGAAACCTGAAGGATCTTGAGGAGAGTGATTATAAGTCTTTTGCGAGTTATCATAATTTATTTCATAGGTGTAAGTAAATGAGATGACCTAGCCTCTTGATCAAAATAAATATGATATTAAAACTGAAATTTGTTATTATTCTAATTCTTTGATGAGCTCTGATCAACCATAAGAAATATTATGAGGAAAAAGGTCAAGATATCATTGAGCTTTAGGGTTGTAGAAATCCTATTTTTTTTATATAAATTAGGATATATATATATATATATATATATATATATATATATATATATATATATATATATATATATAAGGATTCTCTTATAGATATGAAGAATACTTTGATAGTTTAAAAGAGTTTTTTTAGAGCTAACTTTGAAGATAATGAAGTAATAAAAATTTTCCACTAGAAAATAATCAATAGATCAACCTAATATTCCTTACCATTTATCAAGTGTTCAAAGTTGGCATTTGAAGAGTTTCAAGATGATTTTGATGCGTCCATCAAAGATGTGCTACCAAAAAAACAACTTAGTTGTTGTCAAAGGCAATAATGTCATGTTAGATTCTAAATTCAATGTCCTTTCAATAGATTTTGGTTTGTATATGAAATGCAGAATGAGAACACATCATATACATAGCTAAAGGAAGTGTCTATATTAAAGTACTAAGAACCTTGAACCAAAAATTATCAATGGAGTAGCCTACTGTTCTTTTCTGACGATAAAGTGTTCAAAGTTTTTTTTTTTTGGATCATTCCTTACGAGGGAAACCCCACCCCCCGGAAAGCGCACTTTATGGGCCCAGGTGAGCGGTTAAAAACCCCGGCTGTCCCAGGCTCTTACGAGGAGGAGTGTGCAAGGCAGAGGCTCGAACCTGGGTGAAACATTCTGCACCCAGGCACTTACCGCTGCACCCCACCCTCGGGGACAAAGTGTTCAAAGTTGACGTTTCAATAATTTGAAGTTGGTTTTGGTTCAAAGATGTGCTACCAAAAAACCTGGTTGTTATCAAGGACAATAATGTCATGTCATATTATGAATTCAATACTCAAATAGGAGATTTTGGTCTGGATATAAATTAAAAAATAAGTTGACATCATATAAAAAGCTAAAAAAAAGCCTATTTTGAGGTCTGGAGGAGCTTTTATGTCAAATTTGTTTTGTACCAATAGTTTTGTGAAAACAATATTTTAATGGTCAATGAGCAAGTGTTGGCCAACAAAGTAGTCAACCGGCTTCTCTAATACAATATTAGTTATTAGGGATGAGTGGGAAAATGTTGCTAGCACTATTGGTTCTCTATATGTTAAACTTGCATCAAAAAAGGAAGATGAAAGATAGGTTGTAGACTTGGTTTCTAAAAATGTGATTAGTTATAAGTCACCCAACTTCCTTAAACAACCTAAAGGCTTAGCCCCGTTCCGTTAGTTGGAGAATGGGTCTTACAGCACGACTTAGAATCTTGATTGAACATCCACGAAATTCAGAGAAGAATGATTTAAACTCGGGTATGAGTTCTTTCCAATAAGAGGAAGATTGCAAAAGATTTCGGTAGAAAAAAACATTCTTATAATAATGAGCATTACTTTTAATCTGACTATTGGATCGGTTAAAACTTTTCTAGAGAATTCTAGAACCCGTATTATCTAGATGATTAAAATTTTATTTTATTGTGAGAAGAGTATACATTTAGATCTTCTCAAACCCTTTTCGTATAGCCCTTTTCAATGGACCTTTTGACTTAAAATTGTTGATATTGTTTCTTTCGGCATCAAGATCACTAGTCAAACCACTAGGTTGTTAGTACTATAATATAAATTTTATTATCATATATGAAGCATAATAAATGAGTTGAAGTTACCAAGTTCAAGTCCCACAATCTAAAATGTGCTTGTATTGTTGTGGTTTTATGTAAGTGGGAAGGTAAGTTCAATAAAATCAGCAAGATTTGTCTCGCTCATCTTCATTTCATAAAAACAAACATTTTTTAATATTTTTTTCCAAATCCATGAATTAGTATTTTGATTAGAGCAAACATAAACTCAATTTTAAATTTTATGCAAAGTTCTAATGGAATCCGTCAGTTATAATGCTTGAACTTGGATTGATTTTACAATGTCCCTTGTAGGAAAAAAACATTTATGGCTAGTTTTTAAAAATAAATTGTTTAAGCTAGTTTTAAATATTGCAGGGTGATAATTAGAATTTTATATTTGTTGGGTATATTTGTTTTTTCATTTTAAATACTTGAAAATATTTTAAAAAACAATTACTTCAAATTAATTTTTTATTGTTTTGCTATGCTAATATTAAAAATAATTTTAAAAAAATCAAAATACATTACTTCAATATATTTTCATGATAAACACTTTTAAAATGCAAATATTATCATAATATTAAACAGGCTGCTCAATTTTAAAGACCAAGTTTTTAGTTTTTGTTTTTCATTTATATGATAGTATCAAAAATAAATTTTAAAAATATATATTAATAATACATTTCCAATAAAAAAACATTTTACAAACAACATGCTGAATATTTCTCCCTTCTCGATGAGCTTTGGATCCAAGGATACACAACATTACAAATCACAAGAATCGATAACGAAATGCAGCCTGAACTTGGTTCTGAGAAAAAAATTTAGCTACCAAGGTAGATGTACCAAACTTAAGTTTCTATGAACAAATACAATTTCCATTGAAAATGGGAAAAGGAAAAATTAAAAAATTTATTTCAAAAAAACAAGAAAAAAAAAAGATGCTGCGATCAAATATGACTTGCATTGGAAACAGGAAAGATGGTCTAAGTTAATTTTAAACTCGTAAATAAATGGGAGAAACTGTATGAACTAAAGTTCACTCCAAAGACTGGGGAAACACACAAGGCACAGTAACTCGTCCTGAATAATGGGAGACACTTGGACTTTGTTCAGCGCCAGATTCTGGCAGAAAGAAATACTTGATTGGGAATTATATATTGAAATCTTCCTGAAGCAGTCTAGCTGCCGCATTATCCTTCCCCAGCCCCTCAAAACATAGAAAAATATATAAATGAAATAAAAAAGTTTACGGACAGAACATGATGAGCAGAGACCACATAGAAGTTTAAATCTCAGTAAAGCCTCAAAGTGCTGGCTAACTCTTGTTTAGCCAAAACCATGCAAGATAGCAGAAGAGGTTGCTCAAACACATTAGAGGTTTCCTTCATCCAACTGGAGAGCCAGAATTTCAGAGCCAAGGAAAACTAACATGAGAAATTACCAGAATTACGAGGTGTACTCGAAAGGCTGTGGAGGCTGGGGTTCCTCATCAACTGCCATGGCCGATGCAGAACTTTGCTGTCCTGTGGCTGAACCGCTCGCGGGTGATGCTGTAGATGAAGGTGTATCTGTAAGAGAAAGCACTTCTGGCTCTGTTGGTTGCAGGTCTCTCAAGAGAACAAACCCTGAAGGTGCTGACTTCACCGGCACATATCTGCTATCTTCCATCAATTTAATAAATTTCTCCTGGGTAGGAATAACCCTGGCTGGATTTATCAAAATTTCATGAGTAGGCTCGGGCTCTGCTTTCTTCTCTGGTTGCCCATCAACCTGTCAAAACAGGCAATCAACGTGGTTCTGTTAATCCAAAACAGGTGATATGCCAATCTTAAGAACTGGAGAGTGCATCAGAATAAAATGATGATGGACTAAAATATTTTAGCGGTTCTGTTTCTCCATTCCCAATGAAAATGCAATTGCACGTCAACACACGGTAAAGAAACATCAATAGTTGATACTTACCTGCATAGCATCCCCATCCTTCTCATTAGATGCTTTTCCTTTTCCAGCACTTGTTGCTCCAGGTGAAGACTCAGCTCCTGTAGTCTTTTCAAAACTAGCTTTCAGCTCTGCTTCTTTCTTAGCCCTAGCTTTGGCCTTCACTGATGTCGACAGAACTGCAGTAGGAAGTTTGACAGCAGACACTGTGGTAGGCACAGTAGTTGGTTTTGGATACTCAAATAGAGAAGGCTTTGCATTTGATAGAAACTCAAATTTTGGAACTTTCAGGTCATAGTTGAGTCCAATAAACGCTGTGGGTGAGAAAGCCAGGCTTATGAAATAGATAAGAGGATACCAGTACCAGAACTGGCTAAAAACAGCAAGGCCAACAACAGCAGTGATTTTATCATGCTTTGTCTTGGAAAGCAATCTTATTGTCACATTCCTACCACCAGCATCAAGTATGCCAGAAGCAAGGATTGCTCCCATCTTGCTCATTGTGTCTTCATGCTTGTCAAGAATTATTTTTTCCAATTGCCGTCTACAATAACAGGTTCACAGAGATGAGATTAGACTTAGTAAAAAGGGTGGGATGATTAAAATGCACTAAATGTTAGTCTTTGTTAAGTAAAACAGATGGAAGAATACAAGATTATATTGCAATACCTGAATGTTCCAACACGAGAATCACTGGCTTCATTCATCTGGACCATGACCATAGCCATTGCAATCAGGGCACCTTGACGAACAAAATCAACAACATCTGATGTCAAAGGTTCTAGCAATGATATAGCCTCACTCATGCCAGTGCCTGCACAGGAGATGCCAACTGCAAGAGCCGCACCATATCGTACATGTGGGTTATATGACTCTGAAAGCAAGGAGACAATTCGAGGAGTCTGCAGTTTGACAGTTCAGAAAGTTTATCATAATCAGAAAACAGAATATAAATGCACATCCATGTGTTTGTGTCATGGAAATAAGAAAGTCAACTACAAAGAACCAAGCAAGAGCTTGAAAACATCAACAGATGATTTTAATCCAAAACGATATCAAGCATTTATACTGGAAAGACAACAGCAATAACAGCCATAGGCTATGGAGTGCTAAAAGAAAATGAAAAAGCAGAAAGAACCTACCTGCTCTGGCTCAGAGTACAAGACAAATCCAAGTGCAAGAACAGCAGTCCTCCTAACATCATTGCTCACATCTGATACAGCAAAATGCAGCAACTGGCGAATGGCCTTGTTGTTTGCAGTACCACTGTAGGCTAGTGCCAATGCATACATGCCGCCATAACGAAGTATAGGATCTTGATCCCGTGTCATCTGCTCAATTAGTGTGTCTGCTTCTTCTTCTCTTCCATAAACTGTAAGGGCTATTCCCAATGCTAATCCCCTGCACCATATGCAGAATTATAAGCAAAAGTGCGGAATATAAAAGCTGAGGGCTCAGCCAATAACCAAAAATGAACCCCACTTACCTGATGATTTTCTCATGTTGTGTATCATGAGCATATGCAAGCATCTCACTAGCTTTTTCGCTTGCGGTCCCAACCATGAGCAAGCCCATGCTGATACCAGCAGCTTCACCAGCAACAGCACTATCAGTATACAATGCACTTTTGAAGTCATCATAGATATCTTCATCAGCGGTTCCAAGAGCTGCCAAACCAAGACCTAAGCATGCACCATGTTGAATAACCTGAACAAAACAATTTAGTGTCAATTCCATAATTAACTACATGTCTTTACTCTGATAGAAAGCATTAGAAATTGGAACAGTTAGCACACCTCCACACTGGTGCTACGTATGCTTTCACGAAGGAATTGTTTTATGCCCTCGCCATGGTTGGCATGAATGAGTCCTAAGGCATAGAGCGCACCACCTTCTGAGTACGGACTACCTCCACCACCAGCACCAGCACCACCTTGAGGCAAATATGGGGCCATCAGTGACCTGCCCTGCTGCAAGTGACCTCTGTGGATGACACCAAGACCAGCTGTTGCACTAAATTTGGCCCAATTTGTCGCTCTGCTCAACCAGTCCTGGCATGATATATAAGCCAAAAATAGTTGAGCATAAAAATTATAAGGGTGCACAAAAATCTGCTAACAGACATGCATAGACCAAAGTTTTAAACAAAAAAGATAAAACAAAGATGTGTAACTCACTAGATTTTCCCTGAGAAATGTATCCACAGTTGTTCCAGCATGCATAATTGCATTAGCATAAATAGTTGCACTATGACAGACACTGTTTCTCATCTCAACAGACTGCTTGATTGTCTTCAATATAAGGAGGTCAGACCTATAAGCAAATAATAAGTATTATTAACGAAAAAGGCATAACACGTATAATTAATGAAACAGACATACCAAGTATCATTAATGAAAAAGGCATATAAGAAGCTAAGATATTTAATGGGAAAAAAAATGACAGGACTTTTAGCATTACTTGTTATGACTGTATAGGAATTGCAAAGTCAGCTGTATTGACATCTCTCCTGACAAAATTCCCTTGATTTTTGTCAGCCTCTCAGCGTACACTACTTCACTTGGATCTGGTTCATGCACAGTAGAAGAAGTTCCTTCTGTCATTTGAACATCTTCTGGAGCACTAGAATTTTCGTTTTGAGATGAATCGGGAACGGTGGATTTTGGCTGTGCTGGCTCTGAAATTTGAGACTTTGGAGGTGGAAGGCGGCCTCTAACATTTAAAAGAAAAGCCTGATGCTCATTCTCCACAAGGTCAAAAGCTATTTGAAATGCCAACAAAGCTTCATCCTTGTTTCCTGAGCGTAGAAGTTTTTCCAATATGCTAGCTACACCTTCAGGCTCATCCAAGAACATCAAACACTGACAAATGCTCAAATAATCAGGAGAAGGCAGCTTTTGATACACATTAACAAGAAGCTGGAGGACCTGCAGAAAAAAACAAACAGCAAACAGTCATCAACTTATATCACAAATCTCCTTCAAGATAAATAAAAAGACCATTCAACAACTTTCCATATAGGATGAATTTTTATAAGAGGTCAGACAAAAAAATCTATGAAATTCAAAGTTCATTACCACATTCATAACTAACCAGAGATTATGCAACATGGCACACAGTATGGACAAGTGATCAGAAAAAATAAAGAAACTGGACCAGGTGAGGAAACACAAACACACTAGAAATACACTGAAAGAGTTAATTCCTGAAAACCATCCAATATTTTACAACAAAACAAATTGCACTGCCGTTCATGATTCATGTATTAAGACCCGTAGAAAAAATAAAGAATTCAAGTATTACCCGATGCAATTGGAAAACTACGATAAAGATAGAAAATGCCAATAAAGACAATGTTATTAGTTGTAACAGTGGACAATCAACAAACAATACACATAACAACTTGTATGCAGTGTTGAACATACTCATGCATGATGACTTCCATGCAATGGCAATAACATGGGACAATATTAGTTAGGAAAGCTAGAATGTGAACAAACTAACCTCATGTCGATACTCTCTGCGGTTAACGAATGAATGGGAAACATCAATGCAATAGGAAAGAGTTCCATGGATGTTATCACTCTTCATGATAGCTTCCTCAAGTTTATCTAATCTTCGACATTCAATTGCAATTCCCATAGCTTGTTGGTACTTTCCATCCATGATGCACCTAATGGAGAAATATTAAGATAACCAGTAGTACAAAGATACATAAAAAATAAAAGAATTTATGTTACTTGTCTAGCAATCTCTCCACAATTGCCTCCAGCCTAGGGTCCACTTCAGCTCCATCAGAATTTGATTCAGCTGCCTTAGACTTTAGGCTAGCATACTCATCAATTGCCTTAGCTGGAGATAGGAAGAGACAAAAAATAAGCAGACCAGGAAAGCATCCTCATAACATCCCTTAAACACTTCACAAAATATGACAACAATACAAGCTTGAATCATGCATGCTATGACAAGTTACCATAACATCTCATTCTATTTAAAGGTGTTTGTGGGCATGCTAGAATTTGGTGTCTTTACAGTAATTTCACTGGTTTGTAGGAAAAGAAACAATGCAAGTTGATGAGCAAAGTACCAAGAAGAGTATGAACATAGTCAGAATCCTCCGAAACATCAAAGAGGGATCCAGCTCCAAGGGCATACGACAGTGAGTCATTAAGTTCACCCAAGTAATAGAAAACCTGAAGAAGAAACAGTTATCCATTTTAATACAAGACTAAGTTGGTTATTGTCCAAAAACTCAAATGCCTACTTTAATCAGTTGCAAACAAGGGCTTAGCAATTCTATGAATTATGTCCACTAAGGTCGTTAAAATGGTGATTTAACTCATAAAATCATATGACTTTACGATTCAAAACATGATTACTGTGTAAAATCACTGAAAAAATTCAAAAGCTGATAAAATCGAACTGAAATCATTCTAACTTGGTAAAATCGTTCAAAATCATCCAAAATTGCCAAACTATGCAATGGGAAGTAGGATTAGATGGACCATTGACTCCATGAGAATGGAATCAAAGAACTTTCTGTCTTTATCACAAAAGAAAGAGTGGCAAAACAAAAAGGCATATATCTTTTTTGATCTCATCACCATTCTCCGCGTCTACCCAATCAACCATCTTCTCTCCTCTCCTTTCAACCTCACTGTGACTGTTGAGCGATATCAAGCTTACCCACCCCATGACTTCTCTTACCAATTTCCAAGCTGCTTAGGTCTTATTACTTTCTATTGCCTTCACAGTTCACTAACCACACTAGCTATGTACAATCATTGAAGAACGGTTGATTTTTGCAGCAAGAAAAAATCAAATATAGATGATGCCATGGCCATTGGGTGAGGCTTAAAATGTATATAAGGTGTTCTTAGGATAATCTGAATGGCGAGGATAGTGGTTTTAATGGCTGAAAATAGAGGTTTGATAGTATCTATGGTAAGACATTGGAACCAAACGAAAGAGAGGACAACAGAGACATGGTGGTTGGGGTTAAGAAAATGGAAATATGGTTATGCTATATTGTTAGAAAAAGGATGGATAAGAGCTAAACATCTTAAGTGAACACTTGAGATCAAACAAAAGTATAGTAATATCAGTATATGACTATATGTAATCCAGGCATTTTTTTTGTTTTTAAATGTTGGTTTTCTAGGTTCTATTAGAGACTGGGCTTGATTAATCACAATGCATATATATTATTCTCCTTTTGATGCTGTGGGACTGAATTTTGGACTTACTTGTAAGCTAGAGCAACCCAAGTTAGGTTTTTAATTTTTTTTTAAAACTACTGACATTTTACAATCCCAGTTTACTTTGTATTTTCCATGTCATGACAAGAATGCATTTTTGACAACCTTGATGTCCACCCAATTCAACCCAATTGTACATCTCATCTCTCACTCATAACGCGCATTTGCTATAGAGGGTTCCTCTATGAATGGTAACTTTTTTCCATCTACAGAACAAATCAAAAACTTTATATGCCTGACTGTTGAACTGATTTATTTCGGTGCTCCTAGTACTTTCCTTGAAACCACTTAAAATATGTACAGATAAGGAGGTGGACATGGTTTGACAATGTTAAATTCTACACTCCATTCTCTTCTTTTTACTCTTCTTTCTCTGCAATATACAGGGGAGGGACTGAGAGATGGAGAAGGAACACAAGAAAAAGAAAGCCAGTACCTTAGAAACAAGCAATGCGGCAAGTTGCCTCTGATGCAGATCAAACTCATCGTCTTCATACAAACTCTCTCTGAACAACAAAAAGAAATTCATATCCACAATCACATTATAAATACAGGACAACAAGCTAAAACACTCACGAATCTTAACTTCAGAATTCAAGCCAATCCCAGTAAATAGCAAAAACTTGAAATCTTCTCAATCTCATAGGCCCCAAATCGTAATTACCCAACACTAAAACCCCATCTCTGAAACCACCAAAAAAAGTCCTTCTATACTTTAGGAATCTCTTAATTCACTAGAAAACCCCAAAAAATCAACTTTGGAGCCAAATTAAAACAAAATTACTCATAAAACAAATCACTTCAACTAATCTCCAACATTGAACAGTCTTGTTTGCTCAAAATGTTGTCAGAAACCGATCAAAATCCAGTAAAAAAGTGACCTGTTACCTCTAACCAAAGAAAACCTAAAAAGATTCAATCTTTACAATTGGGACTTACATTATAGGCACGCTAGTAGAGATCTCAGGCCAAAATCGATCGACAAGGTTATTGAGATTGTAGAGGGCGTGCTGTTTTAACAAAGGGTGGCTCTCGTTGAGCATAGCCAGCAGTCCACCCGCAGAGCTAACCATAGTTTCCGGCATTGGTTGAGATTTCAGAAACCCTAACCCGTTAATTGAACTGGGTTTGCTCCAACTATTTTGATTTGGTTTGGTTTGAGGGTTTCGAAATTGGGGATTTAGAAACCCTAGATTGCTAGAAGGAAAGAGAGAGAGGGAGGGGGCTCAGTGGAAAGAACTTGTTACCTTTTTTATTTTGTGCAAACTTACTCGACAAGTCAAGAAATACCAAAAACAAATACTATTAGGAAGTCGATTTAAAAATAATAGTCGTTTGACAAGGATCATTCAAATGGTTAAGCTTGGATTAAGAAGTTCCATAGAATAAATTTTTATTTAATTTTAAACTAAATTAAATTTAAAAAAATCCGATTTTATTTTATTTTTATTAAAACTAAATAAATCTAAATAAGTAAAAAAAAAAAAAGATTACGTTAATTTTATCAAAGTTGACTTTTTTATATAAAAAATTGGTTATTTATTTAGGTTATATATACATAATCTTTTTTCTCTTAATTTATTTTTTATTTATAGTATTTAAAATTAAAACTGAATCAAATTGAATTTATGACGAAGATTAAATGATTTTTTCAGATTCTTTTTTTTTAATAATTTTGGATTGGTTTTTATAAATATTTTGGGTAATTTAGTTATTAGTGTTTGTGTCCAAACCCTCTTTTTTTGTAAGTTTTTTTATCCTTTTCCTCATCAATTTATATTTGATAAATTAGAGAATTATTTAAAAAATGTATTATCATGAAAATTTGTGCTAATGGTTGTCGATTTTATTCTTTTGAAAAAAAGTACAAAACAAATAATCCTTTTCTTCCCAAAAACCTAAAAGCAAAATAATAAAAAAATAATAATAATAATAAAGATGCATATGATACCTTACGTCTTGGCTTGTGTTTAGCGTGAGATGTTTAAGAATTTTGGTTTATGGGTTCGATATTTTATATCCAACAAATAGTAGCCTGGCATGGCACTATAGAATATAAAGATAAATAAGCAATTAAAAACAAAATCTACATATTTATTGGCGAGGTGGGCTTAATACCCTATCTCTACAACGTCATAATAGCAAGTTTAAAAATAAAAAAAACTAATTTTTTTTAGTAATTCACTGTAGATATAGAAATAATTTATTGTGGATTGTTATATTATAATTACTATTTTACCTTTTAGTTCATGAAAATTAAGTATTTGGTTGTTAAAAGATTATTGATATTTTAGCCGAACTCTAACGGATAATCATAAATTGGTTACGATATTCTATTTTTTATTTTAAAACATGAAAAAAAATGCAATTTTTTTGTTTTTGTGAAAAATATGCTTAGAAAATTTTTAGAATTTGATCTTATGCATAAAAACAAAATATTTTTTTTACATGCAATTTTAATATATTTTCTATGTATATTCATAGTTCAAATGCCTACCTAAATGGGCTAAAATGACCCAACATGCTAAAGGAGCTGAACTGCCCAACAAAATTGGCCGAAATGACCCAAAATACTAAAGGGGGGTTAGGCTGGACGTAACGTCCATCCCAGTTAGAGCATATTGTTCACTGCAGTGAACAGTAGCAAGAGAATAAGGAGGGAAGGAGGTTGACCTGTTGCTGCCACCGTGTAGAGGAGGTCAGGTCGGTGTTAGAGGAGGTATTGGCGAAGAGAATGATAGTTGATGGCGGCTGTACTTGCCAAAGAAAGAAGGGACATCTATTGTTAATGGTTGTTGTTACTGCATAGAGAGGAAGGTGCAGCTAACGACGACGAGGAAAGCCTTCTGTAAGTCATCTACGGTGAGCTGCAGGTTGTTTCTTGTGGCTGGAGGAGCAGGAAAATGGTTGCTACTACTATTGTTGGTTGTTAGAGGAGAAGGATGATTGTTGCAGCTGCAGCTACTGGTTACTGTATAAGGGGAAGGAGGATTGATGCAGCAGCTGCTGCTAGCTGCTAAAAGAGGAGCTAGTTGTGGTTTTGTTGTCGCCGAACGAGAAGAAAGGGTTGTTGTGGGTTGATTACAGTGGGGAGAAAATTTTGTGTGTTGAACTGTTATTTCTCTCGTCTCTTATTCTCTTTTTATTAGTTCTTTCATTTATCTTTCTCTATGTTCTCGTTTTTCCTCCCTATTTTTTGATGTTCTTTTTCTTTTTTCGCTCTCTCGTTCCCTTCCCTTTTATAGACTCAGCGTGCAGGTTGTAGGACATGAGATTGTTGTGCATGAAATGGCATGTTGCAGTGCAGAAAATGGTATGTTACAGGCAAGGTAATGGTGTGTTGCAAGTGATGGCAATTGCAAAGTATGGCTACTGGTAAGGTTACGGGTAAAGTAGATTTTGTTGTTTTTTAATCAAAATTTTGAAATGACATTTAAAATAAAAAAGGATACAAAAGTATTAAAATATAGACAGACAATAAGGAGTTTTCAGCAAGAAACTAGGAAATACGTTGTTTTTTCTTCAATTTTAGCTACTGATTTCTCCCTCCAAAAACCATGGATTTCACCTCTATTTATATCTAGAGAAAGAGGGTAATCTAGTCTACATTGGAGTAGTAGTTGGTTCAAAACAGAATCATCTCAACTATTGGCTCAAAGTAAGTGTTGTGAAGTGTCAAATTTGATAGCTATGGTAGGTTGTCTAAGTTGTTACTTTTGGGGCTAAACCAGTGCGTGTGATGTGAATCAACCAAAACTAACCATACGCTAGTATAGTCAAGAATCAGATGATCATTTTCACGCAAGTTTTGCCAAATTTGATGAATGATAAAAGCATTAAATACGCCTGCAAAGTTGGTACCAAAACAAGATTTTTTCGGCAAAATTTGGGAAAGAAAATGAATAGTGACTAGATGACGTGTCGTCTGATCCCCTTTTTCTACCAAAAGTCATTTTGGTCCTTTTATCTTATGATGACTCTAAATTTATTGCAATTTCTCCAATTTCAACAAATTGACATGGTAAGAAATTAAATTTTATCTTAAAAAATTCCAATCTTATTAGGCTCCTAAACTTAATTTTTCACCAATTAAGCCCCAAATAAAATTAATTTGACCCATTTAAAGTATAATTAAGTCCTTATACTTAATTAAATCCTTCAATTAGACTCTATAATAATTCTTAAACATAATGAAACTTTAAATTGGCTCATGATTAAATCAAATTGGCTCATTAAAAAATTAATTATGCATTTCAACTTAATTTTTATGCAGATTTATCCGATAATTATTTATTTTAGACTTTAATATGCATTTCCTTAATTTTTGGGCACGATAGAGGTGCGACCGCACTCTTGAATCCGTCCAAAATCTCTAACTTAATTTTTCCACCTTGCTAGCCTTTTATTTTTATTTCAAGTATATTTTGGGAATAGCCCAGAAATGGGTTATGACATATATTTCTATAGATTTTTTAATCAAAAAGTTGTTGACGCATGTTCCAAACGCGCTAGCAATTTTGATATGTCTGTGTCATACAAATGGCGCGTGGATCACCATACGGTGGCGAAATATGGTCATCTATCATCTCCTTGGATGTGTGCCCATGCTTTCTTCCACTTGGTGAGGTGTGTGTCGACGTATGATGGTCAGAGTATTGTTGATGGTCGATTGTTTTTCTTTTTCTCTCTCTCTCATGGAAGTAAATATTCATACATGTCCTCTTTGTTTATGATATGTATATTTGAGTCATTGATCTTTTAATTTCTTATTTCGTCCTGATTTCTTGTATAAAAGTTTTGTTTCGTTTCAATTTTATCTTTCAATTGAAATTGGTCATATATTTTGTTTTTCATTTCAGTTCTTATTCTTTAATTTTTTTTATTATGTTTTTATTCCTTTTATAATATCAATCCTTCTAAACCAACCCCTAGTTTTTAAAATCATAAAAAACCTATTATTTTTTTTTTTTAACAAAAAGCAAATTAAAAAACCAAATCAAACACAACTTCGATTTGAGCAACTCGATTCTTTATCAAACTATTGTCTAACAAAATTGAAGTTAAAACATAACAATGAAACAATAAATTCTGCTCGATCGTCACTCTAATCAATTCCCTCCATCTTTCTTTTTTTTTTCTTCCCAATAATAAAAAAAAAGGAGCATTTGAGTTTCATCATTTTAAAAAAAAATGATGAAATTCAACTTCCACATAAAATCACAGCCTTCAACCCGTGAAATCTTACGCTCTAAAGCATTTCGTTCAATAAAAGTTCTTTATTAATTAAATATACTAACAACCGTAAAAAATATATATTTTTTATTTTATTTTATTTTTTCATGCTTCATTGGAGATGTATAGTAATAATAATAAAAAAAAAATGTTTTTTTACTCGATTGGGCTCAGCTTGATTGGCCCTAAGCCTAACCAACCCAATTAAGGCTCAGTAGGCTCGAGCCCTAACCAAGCCTTACAAGGACATGGACTGGACAAAGAATATACGACAATTGCATTGGCTAAAAGCCATCGTCATCCATTTCCAAAGCAAGAGAACCATGAGAATTTAAATTGTGATGTAAAAAAATAAAATAAAATAGAAAACATAGTAATTTCAACATGCAAATTCAACTAAATTTCAAACAGGTAATTTAATTTTTCTTATAGGTTAAATAAAAAAAAATCTCCAAATTAACAAATCTTTATTGATTTTAATGATAATAACTATGGAAAAATTAATTAAATTAAAAACAGGCAAGGTATTTATAATACATTAAACAAATCTATTTAACACCTCATAGTCACTCATTTACTACTAGAAAAAATAATATTTCTTTTTAAAAAAATTGCATGATATCTTTTGTTTTTGTGTTGACTTGGGAGTGCGGTTGGGGTTGCTTTTAAAAGTGCTTTTCATTTAGAATTATATCAAAATGATATTTTTATTTTATTTTTTAAAAATCATTTTTGACATTAGCACATCAAAATGATTTAAAAACACCAATTTTTTTTATTTAAAATAAAAAAAATCAAATTTTAAACAAACAGCGGTACAACCACAGAAACAAACAGCCCTTTGAATGCATTATGAGCATGGAATTCAAAGTCCAAATAAAATAAAATAGGCAGTCTTTTGATTCACCCGGCGTCTCTTCCTTTTGAATTGGGCAAATAAATCAACATGGCTACACCATATATGCTAAGCACACAGAAACATTTTATATATTTAACTAACAAAAAGCAGTATACATTTTATTATTAATTTTTTTAGTTTCCTTGTATGTTAAAATACATTTTAATATAATAAAATTGTTGTGGGGGAATTTGGTCCACCAATGTTTTGTAAGACCAAAAATAAAACGTGTCCCAATTCGACCTCTAGGGTTCATCCCAAAGAAAATCCTCTTTTGCACTAAGGTTAATGCTTTTTGAGTTTAATATAATTTTTACTAATGTGTATTTAAGTGCGATTAATGTTTTTTTGGGAAAAATAAATTATAAAGGGATTGGTTTTATATAATTTGGTTGATTTGGGAGTCTAATAACAATTTGAGTGACCAACTTGTAAAAATATAGATTGACTATCAAAATAATAATCAAGATGATATTTAAACAAAATATTAAATGATAATATATTAAATTAATTCGGACTAACCCGTCAAATCTGCTATTTAGGTCATGAGACCCTAATAACCCTATAGAAAAATATATATATTAGTTCTAATTATCAATCAATTCAATGTTGAATAATGAAAATTGAAAAAATATAGTTTGACTATAAAAAAATCAAGATGATATTTTTTTAAAATGACAACATATTAGATTAATTCGGGTTAAATATGAGTTGAGTTAACCCAGATTAACCTTATAAACTTGGATTATAAGATCATGATAACATCATAAAAAACAAATCAAAACAAAAATGTGAAACTCAATTTTCAATCAACTCAATGTTTAAAGATGCAATTAAAAAAACACCCGAGTCAACCGAGGTAATCCAAGTCATGAGACCGGGATAACCTCATATAATACAAATTAAAATAAATCATGGAGTCTAATTCTCGATCGACACAATAATGAAGGATGTAAGTGAAAATATTTCGATTAAAAAAAAAAAAAACCTTAAGTCAACCAACCTCACTCATGATCCTAGTCATAAGAGCGTAATAACCTCATAAAAATCAAATAAAAAATATATGAAACTTAATTTCTAATCAACTTCATATTAAAGGACTAATTTGAGAAAATAATAATAAAACAAATAACCCAAGTCAATCAAGGTTAACTAAACAAACCTAAATCAAGAAAACTAGGTAACTCTATGGAAAAAAAATAAAAGAATTATAAAGTCTATTTTTCAACTAGCTCAATATTGAATGATAAAATTAAAAAAAAAAGAATTAAAAACTAAGTCAACTTGATGAACCCGTAAAATTTGTCAGTCAAGTCATGAGACGGTGATAATCCATGAAAAACAATTATAAAACTCAACTTTTAATCAATTCAATATTAAAGAATATAGTTAAGAAAAAAATAATACGAGTTAATAAGATTAACTCACAAAACTCGTTATCTAAGTCATGTAACTGAGATAACTTAATATAAAAATAATTAAAATAAATCATAAAGTTAAATATTCAATAAAAAAAAAAAAATTCGTGCATCATTTTCCTTATGTTGTAGGAAACGAAATCAATGGTCTCTTATATTGGATAATTATTCATAATAAAATTATGGATTAAAAAATAGAAAAAATAATTTTTTTAGAAAAAATTCAAACATAATAAATTAAAAGTTATTATCATAACGACTGCATTTTAAATTATTTTTTATTTAAAAATAATATTTTTAACATAAAAATACAAAATAATATTATTTAAAAAAAATTAATTTGAAGATAAAAAATAAAAAAAATTAAATATCTTTTAAGATAATAAAAAAATAAATGATTTTATCAATGAAAGCATCATAGAAGGTTCAAGAGTGTGATGACACTTAATTTTCACTATAAAATACATTACAATAATATATGATTTTTAATTTTTTAAAATTAATTTTTAACATAGTGTATTAAAATAATAAAAATAATTATTTTGAAAACATAAATCTTAATAAAAAAATAAGATAAACCTAACTCCTCATCATCTTTTTTTCTAATTTAAATTTTTGTTAGCATTTTTAAATTATTTCGATGTAATAATTAAAAAATTATTTTAAAAAATAATTATGAATACACTTCCAAACATCCTTTCAGACTGCTTTTTTTTTTCTTCCAATCTTAAAAAGTGGGAAAACAAGAGAAAGAAATGCAACGCTGAAAATAGAAAACCATTCTTACCAAACAAATAAAAAATTCAATGGATCGTCAACCATCTCAGGCACCTACTCCAACCTAAAATATAATTCATTTAATGACCTCACTGCCACCATTAAATTACTGCTCCATTTTCTTGATTGGTGGGTGGCGTGGTACACGAAGTTTCCTTTGTTTTAGGCCCATAGATTTCTCTCGTTTTTTAATCTATTAAAGCACACACCAAACATTCTACTTTTTACACTTGAAGCTGGGCTCCCATCTCAATCTCTTGCCCCTATCCGTTAACAAAGGAGACTGTTCCTGTATCTTTGCCACTCCTTTCAACTTTGTGGTTCCATCAAGAGAAAGTTGAGAAAAAGGCGATGGGAGGCGATGGCAAAGTTTTCACCTTTGAAGAAGTGTCTGTGCACAACAATCATAAGGACTGTTGGCTTATTATCAATGGCAAGGTGAGATCTTTCGTTGAGTTTTTTTGGTCTTTTGTGGATTTATTTGGTTTGATCTCTTGGACCCATGTGAGGAAATTTGGGATCTTTGGATGTGGTTGTCGTTTGGGTACTCTTAGACTTAAATGTTTTTTTATTTGATCTTGTTTTATGGGTGAGATTAAGTTGTTATGTTTCCTGTGATTTTTGTTATTTTGGACTTGCTATCTTAGATTTGTTGAGTTTTCAGGTTTAGACATGGTTTTGACTCATCTGATATTCAACTATTCTTCTAGTTTCTGTGCCTTTTCATTTATTTTGTGTCTGTCTTTGAGGATCTCATTGCTGTTTATTATGTTTGATTCATTTGAAGTTTGATGGCTCAACTCCAATGATACTAAGAGGGTATTTGACATAGCGGTAGTGATCTGAAAACAAATTAAGCAAAAAAAA